>WURS02266874.1:0-19093 GCA_011762765.2 Rhinocypha anisoptera
GGCAGTCGTCCTCGATTTTGTGAGAGTCTCCTGGAACCCTTTGACTTTGCCCGATATGTATTTCCCTTTCTTCGTTTTCAACTTTATCTAAATCTTCGCTCGTTTCTCTCCCTCTCTCTCTCGCTCTTATCTCCCTTCCCCCGCGCCACGCCCCTTTGTGATATCTTCCGTCGGGAGAGAGGGGGGGAGCGTGGTGGCCTGATTGGGAGTTCTTGGCGTTGTTCGACTCAAGTTCACTGCTGTCACCGGAGAGTATTGACAATGCTCGATTTTTCGTGAGGCAGAAGCGATTTCTGGCAGAAGTAAGTTCTTGGAAATGCGGAGCGATAGAATTTCCAGTGGGGGAGGATTTTAGTTCCTCCAGAGCAAGTCTCTACTTTGCTGGTGTGCTCTGTTCGAAATTGACCTTAAAATTTATTTGGATGAAATAAGGACGCGCGTTGGTTAAAATTACTCCTGCGACTGAAGCCTTTCCCTATTCTGAGTTTCAACGTGTTCGAGCTATTTTCAATGAACTCTTTAGATATTCGGTATGTATGTTACGAAATAATGAAATGCTGTGGATGTCCTTGAGGATAAGAGGAACTCGTCGTTTCTAACGTGTAGCAGTAGATAGAGATTCCTAGATTGGGTTCTGATTTGAGAGTTTCTTAAGACACAATTGAGAGAATTAACGACACACTTAGTTTTAAATTTGATCTTTGATGTGGCGTATTTTTATTTCGAACCACTACTTTATCCACGAATTTTAAGGAAATTATCTAATAACCAATCTCAATTTTGCAGAGGAAATTTTCGATTAAAAGTATTTTTACTTGTTATTATTGGTAGTTCTTGATCAAGATCAAAGTTTTATAAATTTGGTTTAGTGGATGAGAAAAGTTTGAAAACAAGGGTAGAAGGAAAACTTAAATGAAGGGTATGTGAGATGGCGATTTCAGGTGATGAAAAATTTATCGAAATTATCTCGCCGTCGATAAATGTTCTGCCGTAGCATTCCATGATACGGACTTGCCTTTTCTAAAAAGAACACTTTAAAACATCTTTCAGGTATGAAAGATTATTTGTGGAGGTAATAGACGAAGGATATACTCCAAAAATACGTCCATGAATGCTCTCCTCTTTACTTTTCTAATCACTTTCACCGATGTGGCAAGGAGTATCCTGGAAAGGCAGGAGTATTAATCTCAGCCGAACACTGGATACATCTACATCATTCTTCATCATCTTGGTAGACAGAATCATGGCACCAGAGACGCTCGTCCTTACGGTGTATTTATGTTGTGGATAGTAGCGATCCTTGACCCAGTGGTCGCGAATGTTGGTCTGCTTGGAGAAAATTTAGTAAAGTTAAGAATGACGGTGAACTACTGTTGATTCATCGGCGGAACGGCGTTGAAATGTGGTGCAAATATCATTTTATGTGTTTCCCTTTTGATTTTATTCTGAGACAAATTTGATTGATCTGAACCTCTCCAAATGTTTAAATCTTGAAACAATATTCGCGCTTCGTATGACACCCTTGGTGGTACATCAAGTAGCTTTGCGACTCTTTCTTAGTTTCCCATTAGTAGCACTTTAAACGATTTCGGCTACCTTTCCCTTATGTATTTTTCGACTGACTGAGTTCCAAATACTCGACGCATATTCCAGACGTAGTTTAACTATCATTAACATTATCATTTAAAAAATTTCATAAGTGGTTGGTGGGTTGCTATTTCTTCAAATCAACTATATAGTTGCTCACTTTTCCTATATTCAGATGCAGCTATATTGCTGACATCTTGATATCGTCAACTGCTATCGAAGCGATTCTCGTATATTATCTCTCGTTAGACAGTGGTGCCATGGGAAGAAGGCCTAATTGACTTTCAATATAGTTTCTATGAATAATAAATAGATAGATGGGGTAAAACGCTACCCTGAGGAAAGTAGGAAGGTTTCAGGAATTTCTGAAAACCGGAATTATTATCATCACCCATAACAGATATTTTTCACCCTTAAGAAGAATTCGCGAACCCAATTTCCAATTTTTCCTTTAGTTCCGCAGGTTTTATATAAATAGATTATTGTGTGGCCCCCTTTTCAAAGGTTTTTATGTTATCTTAGCATATGGTGTCTACCAAATTGAAGATTAAGGTGTGATTTGTTGGAATTGCAAGATATTGATCTTGTTCCACTTTATAAAAGTAATATGATAAATATTAGTATAGTAAATTTGTTTTTAAATGTTGGAAAATCGTTTTTATTAATTAAATCGTTTCTATCTGTATCTGGTTACAAGTTACTCTGATTTTTGGGAATTGTGGTTTATTTTTCATAGTCGGGAAGGAATAAGGGTTTTAAGAATCTTGGTTAAAGTAATGTTCAAAGGAAGTAACAATGTGGGTAGCGATGAAGAGAGGTTTATTGTGCATCAAGGTATGGTAGTTCTTTCGGGAGTTAACTAAAAACCTTTTTTGTCTCTTATATTACCAATCACCATCATCAAGACGTGGAGTTTGTTTGGGAATCGCCGCAACAAAATGATAACGTAACTTCATTAATTTAGCCTTTTTCGTACTAAAAACTTTAAGGTTTTCAATTTCACTTATTCTAATAACAAATCCAAAACACATTACTGAGAATCAAGGAATTTTTCTTTTTCTTTGTTACTAAAAAAAATATTAAGTAACTTATTGCTGAGCCCTTAATTATTCCTGCTCATATAGTTGTAAGATTCAATATTAGTAACATTAGAAACCGATTAGGTAAAAGTGTTCTAAGAAAATGTGAAGAGCATATTTCATCCCAAATTTAAGGTCAATAGGCCCGATAAAGTGTCTTTAATTTCTCTAATTATGAAATAAACCCACAGATAACCTATTTGAAATAATAATGGCCAAAGTCTTACCCGCGAAATGTTTCTCTTAGTCCAACCATTTCATCTAATGTATTTCCTTGGCTTGATATTTTAGGCTTGATTATTTCGTCAACGGTTTTTATTTTATTACCTTAGCTCCTTTAAACCGTAACGAAAGGTTTTCCATGAGAAAGCAAATAATAATGGGATTTTTCTTTCACTTCTGGAGATAGATATTCATTCCTCATCCAGACAGACCCCTTTCCCTTGAGATTTCAGGTCCATTCCCCGCGAACGTTCCCAGGAGAGTGTCTCCCAGCGATTCCCTAATTACGGGAAGTTGTCATGTCACGCTTGATGATGGCGGATCAAGGGGCAATAGGCGAAGATCGCCGAGTCAACTGCTCCCTCGCTTAACCCGACCCTCCGCACTGCCCTCGACTCCCTCTTTCATTGCCCTTTGAGGTATGAGCGAGTTACATTCCGTGCCCTAGTCATTTGGAGATAAGGGCATGCGGGGGTTTTGGGAGAACGCCTTCGGATCCCTATCTCACAGTCTCCGACCCCAATCTTTGGCGCCCCTCGATATGTCGAGGGCCATCAAGAATAAGTGCTTCCTTAAATGGCGCATTAAGGTTAGATGACCAGGTTTCCGGCTTATTCCCATATACATCCATGCCTTCTTAAGCTTAATATTTGCAAGCCCCCGTACTTAATTACGGTAAAGGTACGGGTAAAATTCGGTAGTCTTCCCACCAGGGAATCGAATATAGTATATATTTTTTTAATTGCCCACGCATTCCACCGTTTAGCGTAAAAGGGATCTAGATCCGAGTGTAAGGGAATTCTCAATGTTGACAAAATGGATAAATCAGGAACGAAGGTTAATTGCGTCGTATAAGCAAAACAGTAACGGGGTATGGGTCGTTGCTAATTTTAAAGAGGAGTATTGTCTACGACGTAAGATATCCACTTTTCAAACCAATGGCTCATTTCGTGTGTGTTGGTTTCCTCTTGATTCAATCGCACGGGGAAAATTTCAGGTTTCTTCATTCAACATGCCAATTTCACTAAAATACGCCTCCTATCAATAAAATATGCTTACCACGCATGAAATCAGCCACTCATCCATCTGAAATGGCCAAATTCAGCATTCAGTTGCACCTCCCGAATATGGTAACATTTCCCGAATATAACGCCGGTTAACTGAATCCGCAATAATTTTAAATGATTTATTTAGTAAATGGGCATTCGAGGGTTTTTTCCATATTATATATGATGACTTTAATCACAAAAGGTTCAAAGTAATACCATTCTCCAAAATTAGAAGACAAAGTATCTAAGTATAAGAAGATAAATTAGATCAAGTGTCTAATTTATAATATTTACGTAGTACTCAGTATGAAACTAGATATTTAAGGACGGGCTCAAGAGGAATACTTTAGTCATTTAGCAACTCCTTAAATTGAAGAAAATCAAAACTGTACTAATATAACACCCCAACCGTATCCCATACTTAGAGGAACTTGCCCGTTTTTTTGTCGCAAGTAAATATTTTCCATCATTCCATTTGTTGTATGGGTTGTATAAATTTCACCGAGACCGGAATATCTTCTGCAAATGTTCTCTGATAAGATAATGGCATAAGAACGAGGAAGTCTGCTCTTTGTGTGCCTCACAAACTCTTACAAAGTTTACTCATAGTGTATGGAGTATACTCATGGAATAAAATCTAATGAGTTAAAGAAGTTCTAACCATTGGTGACTCTAACGAAGTATATTATTTGAGACGTTTCTAAAAGGGTCTATTCCTGTTTATTATGAACTTTGTCTTTAATAAATTTAATGGATCGTGTTTTTTTGTACTCTCTATATTTTTGTTTCCCTATTGAATTCGAATATTAAGTATTTCTCGTGTTATTCTCCTTGCATTTTTATTCAGTGATATGCATACTTTGACTTTTTTCGTCCCTTCAAGCACTGATTTTGTTCTTAGTAGATTAGATGTCCAGAGCAATAAATCAATTTCTAAATATAGTTATAGCTCCTGAGGCGAGATTCGAACAAGCGATCTTTTTCTTAAAAGATGCTGCTATCCACATGCTAGAATGCCGAAATTCATGTTAGGGGGTCGATAGGAAATTGTCAGGGTATATTTGAAGAGGACGGGAAAATTCTATGGGAAAAATATAGGGAGAAGAGGGAATGTTGAAGGACCTGTTAGAAGCCATGACATTGGGAAAGTTAGCCAGAGGCACTAGAAGAATGTGCAATTTGGTTGGCATGAAAGGAGCCCGAAAGGGTGTGGTTATTAAAACGGAGTGTTATTAATTTTACGAGAAATGTATATCTAGGCTTCTCATAAATTACATTTCTGCTGAAGACTCCGAAAACTCATAGCAGTATCTAATAACGCCTATCCAAAGCTTGAATTTAACTATTATAAATATATTTCCTTTAAATTAAAGTTCTTCATTTCTTTAAATGTTAACAGAAAAAGTGATTTGTAGCTCAATGTGGTTATTTTAATAATATTGCTGGATAAAATGTATTCATTAAATAGTGATACCTATAACTATGTACTCTGCTTCCTGCATTACCCATAATCTGTGATAATTCAGCATACTATCAAACTTCGGCTGTTCAAAAGAAAGTTTTGCTAACCTTTTATTCTCTACTCTAGGGATATGTTTTATATATATATATATATATATGTAAAAAACTTGTTTCTATTTGTCATGCATCAAGTTAAATAGCGGAATTTTTCCGGAGATATGAGTAGTTTAATCAGTATTTTTCCATTTCTAATGGTTATATTTATCAATGATCCTTAAGCAAAGCAAGAGATTTTACGATTAATATTAGGTCATATTTATCGCTGTCATCGGCAGCAGATTCTTCTTTTCTTCTCCATACTTTATTTACGCTCCTAGTGTTCCTCAAATATAAGTTTTGGTCACTCTCTATATCCTCACCAATATAGTTTTTGCAATGTTTTAAATTTTTATCTAAAATACAGCATTTCATGAGATGAATGTAATCAAATTGAAATGTGTGCCATTGTGGAGTGTCTCCCTGGTCGCAAGAGGCTATGACTTAATCTTTAGAAACATTGTTTTGCAGTGGACTCAATCATTCGTGCTTTTAAATATTAGCAACTACTTGTTCTTTACGTCAGAAAGGGACATGATGACCTTTTGCCTTTCGTTCTGGTTCTTCAATCGAAAATCCTTTCCCCTTTATTCTGGTATATAATTCAAGATCGTCATGCTTTTTGGGATTCTAATTAATTATCCATCTGGAACATACTGATTAATCCAGTAGCAATCCTACTCCATGGATAGGTATATTAAAAATCGATAGGTACGTCTGTAAAAATGACATAAATGTCAACCTCCCGTTCACTCATTTATTAATTCCCTAAATGTTCATGTTAATAAATTAAGAAACGTGAATTGCTTATATGTTTGGAAATTAAATTTTATTATCAATAAGTCAAAATTTAAAGGTTTTCCATTGAATAAGGTTATTATTACGGAAATTAACCCCAATGAGAGCCCATATATGGAATAAATAAATGATAATTAAACATTTCCTTTCCAAAGAACATACGCTTACGAACTAATTTATTGATGCTAATTTTCCAAAATATCCTGAATCTTAAAACTTATATACACAGGTGTAGACTGTAAAAAATCTCTAAATAGAAATTGAAACGATGTCAAAGGGGGTGACAGGAGATGATTGGTAATTTATTTCGGGGTTTAATTTTCTTCTGAGTTTCTTTATATTTTTTTCCGAGGAGAGTAACATAAATAAATACTATTACATTTATTAATTTATATATTTTTAAGCTTCATTTTCTGAAGTTGACCCTTCTATAACAGTTTTAGAATGTTCTATATGTGATGCCAACTAATGTAATTAATGTATTGAGAGTCATGATGAAATCATTACTTGCAAGGTAACTTCAGATCCATTGCTCTCAAAAATTCAATTATTTTCTACTGTAATGCATGCATTTCCAAGGTTAGCTAAATCATGTAGCAAGACGATATCCAATATTCGATTTGGAATTAAAGTTCATCAATGAGGAATGTCACAGTTTGCTCCCTTCATTCGATGTGATTTCATTAAACTCATAAACCTACCGCAGTAGAGAGCCAGCTTTGGATTCGATTAAACTTTCCAACAACAAATATAGCTTACCCGCGTGGCTAATTTCTCATACGATGTAGTTATGTTACGTCCAAAATGACCTTTAACCTTTAAATTTCGTGGTAGGTCCCGTTTAAATGTACAAAATAATTGGCATCGAAAGGACCCGCGCACTGAGGACGAGTATCCCTGTGTAGTCGAACTTTATCCCGTGACAATAGGAAAGGTTTGCGATCGCATCACCCCATTTTCGCGATTAGTGGTAGTTTAATTCATGCAAGTCTATATCGTGAACTGGCCCTAATTTGTTCCAATCTAATTACCCACTGATTGCATATTTTTTTCAGAAAGCCACGTTTCCAATTCTGCAATGGTTAACTAAACTCAAGAATTGTTCCATCGAACAGTGAATTCAACGATCCTGTAGTGAATTTTGAATATGCCCTTGAATGGAAGGAGGCTTATGATTTTCGTTTAAAAATACGTTTTCATCTATTACTTTAATCCGAAATATCTATATGTAAAACAAGGAAATAATCAAAGTCTCGGCTATTGTAAAGAGTATTTAGGATACCAAATTTCTCGTCATCCAAAGCAATATTTATGCAATTGGAATGTCTCTCATTCCTGGCATCATTTGTGAACATTCACGCATACGTTAGAAAAGAAAAAATAATTTTACTGGATATTTGTTCTTACTAAAAAAATAAAATACTCAGTGAATTACTTATAAATAAATCCGATCGAAGAAAGGGATTGCCGGAGTGGAAAATCAATTTACGAGGAAAAGGATAAGCTATCGTATCTTAATAGGCATGTATTATTGAATAGCAGTGTCCTGAAAGGCGTAAAGACGAAAGATTCGACTTGAATAGTAACTGAAGAGTAAATATTTTTTCTGCAGAGGTTAGGAAACAAATAGTTGCTCTGAAACTCTATGAAAAATATAACTAATGGGATCCGATGTATGGTTCCATAACCTCCAAAATCCAAGTGAATAATTGATTCACCCACTGTGTTGTTAGAAGCAGGTAAAGATATACAGGAAATACACTCAAATTACGGATTTTGAATACCATTAAAAATTCCTATTCTTCAAATGGCAATTCCTCTATGTGCTAAAAAGTTTCTAAGTATATATCGCGTCTTAAATGTTATCGTGGTTTGATTATTTACTAACTCTTCTCGATTTATCTTAGCGTTTTAAAATCCGACATTTATTACTATTTTTCGACATTCCAGAGTTAATTCTGGACTTTTTTTCCAGAGGTTTATGTCTATCAGCACGCTAAATCTATCAAATTTATTGAGTTTTTCAAACTTACATTATGGAAGCTATTATTTTCCATAGATAAAGAATTACAATGCTCTTTTCTTTACATACATTGTCTTCTTCTGTTATGCGCACCCTCAAATCTACATCCTTATATGTAGCTGTAAATTACCTGTGGTTTAATGGTCGCTTCCTCTTCGAAACCTTCTAATTATCCCTTTTTTCTTTAGGTCTATCCAGAATCATTCCGTATATGCTACATATCTCTCGTAATTAAAATTCACTTAACAAAATATTTTTCATTTATCCTTTTACTAAAATTTTAATTGATGTTTTCTATATATTTCCTATCCGGATTGCCTTTCATATCGCGAATGTTGTCTTTTATGCCTCAAACTGATATACCTACCTTAAACTAAGTCGTACTCCATTTCTAAATACAATATACAAGCTTCCAATTCCTATCGCAGAGTTTCGTCATTTATTTGAATTTTCTGCTTACCCTGAATGTCCTGCTTATCCTGAATAATATCTAATATGAGAGGACTTCCTGTTACAATTACAGACATGGCTCATGAATTACTCCCTTACCTTGTCTCTCTAACTTTGCCATGTGCTTCCGCTGTTCGTCTAATTCATGCCTTCTTCGCCTTTTCGGTTTCTCATGCAATTCCCTGTACCTCTAAATTATTTCGGAGAGTAGATTTTACAATTTTACTCTCTCTCTGCCGTATATTTCTCCTCCGTAACCATGGTCTAGTACTTATTCTCGGTCTACTTGTTTATTCATAACGCTTATTTCTCAGCTCTTCCTATTTTCTCTATAACAACCTGCAACCATTGCTTCACTCTCATTCCACGGTTACTCTACTTGTGATTTACCCTTTTCCTTCTGGTGTTTTATATTCTTTACTTTTGATTCCTGTCAAGACCTCTTTCCTCCAACCTCAGGGTTTTGTTTTTCTCTTAATTTTCCGGCTGGATTTCATTGAAACTAAATAATCCTCGTCTCTTACTGGGAAAGAAAATTTATAACGATGTTCTTCTTGGTATGCATAATCATCATGTAATATTTTTGTTATTTCCTTGCATGAACAGAAATTGTTTATAGATATATTTCGAACCTCTCTGTATACTTCCAATCAAACTTCACTGAGCGTTAACTTTTGGTCCTTGATATAACACGTTTAGGTAATTCTTCCTGTGATATGTCACGATATAACATAAGTAATTGTATACAAACAACCGAAACGATTATACAAATAATAATCTTCCTATCATGGGCATATTTTTAATGGTGTATAAGAGGCAGTCTTGCCTGATCTCATAAATATTATTTCCCGTGTACTTAATTCGATTTGCTCACGAGTAATGATCATATCTTCATGTAGATAAATGTATATTTATAATAGTATTTCTTGCGTTAACTCTTCCTTTTCATCACAACGGGGGTTGTTATTTTTTTCCGGATTTTTCTCTCTGAAATTTAATAAAGTTTATTTCTACTTTGATTACGAATGCTTATTTGAGGAGGAAAGAGGATTGTGTCTCTGCGGTCTCAACATATCACAGCGGAGGTGGACCTAAAAAATAATCGCTTTTACGGAAGGACGTTTTTCATCACAAATTGGATGCTGTCGAAATGTTTTTCGGAAGAATAAAAATAAATCGCTAATGCCGGCTTTGTCTTATTTCCAAGGTACTTCTTACTTTAAACGAGTGTAGTCTCCGGGTGAACGTGTAATCGTTTTTCGTATTTGTAGAGTAAAACTACGCCTAACTTTTACGAAAGCAGGAATTGAAAGTCGAGTAGCGAGAAAAATTGAAATACTGAAATAAAAAAACCCCTCATATTTTCGCCATCTGTCGGTACATGCATGTTGTTGGTGAAGAATGGGGGAAAGTATTTATTTCCTGCATAAATTTCTTAGTCGAAACTTGTAGACACTGAATGCCTTTGGCTATTATCATGATTCGGTGTTTAAATTAGAAAACTTTAGACTCTAAAAATTAAATATTTCTTGTTCTCCAGTAAGACAAAAATTTGATCTCAAAAAGTAGAGGTAGTATTTTTATTTGTAGGAAGTTTATACAGCCATGGTCATTTTGCACCTCTTCAAATCATAGAAAAATTCTGTTGCGCAATCACAATGACTACTAATCTGGGCAGGACTCGAACCCGCGATCTTTGAGTTAGCCTACTAGCGCTACCCATCAGGTTAACCCGGCCGGATTGAGCTTGTAAAGGACAGATATTCTTTAATATAGGAAAATCACATGATCCTTTTTGGTAAATGTACCAAGCTTGCATTATTATCATATTTTTTCTGTAAATATATGAACAAATTACTCTTAGCCCCAAAATCCACTGCCTCACTTTCCTTTGAAATTTTATAAACCGTCACAAATATCATAATCGCTGAGAATATATTTATGCGTGGAACTTTGAGGAGAAACACGCAAACAAATAATTATTTGCCCCCACCCCCGACTAAATTTGCTGAGTTTTCGCTCCCCGTTTCATTTTGTTACCTGCGTGCCTCGCATTTAGCTTAAGGGCCATCCTTTCCCATTGTTCCCCCTTCCCATGTATTTATTCCGGAACAACACACATTTTTCACGTCCCGGAATAAAAAACGTCATTCATGGCGAACGGATTATGAGGGCAATAATCCTTGCTGCTACCAATTTACTGCCCCGATAAAAATTACGCCGAGGATTTGTTGAATAAAAAAAAGCGTGCGCATGTGTGTCGTCCGGGTCTAAAGCGAATCTTATGTATGTGGAGACGTGTTACGGCGGGAAAATGGAACGGGGCAGGGCACGGGCAGGAGGGGAGTGAGGAGGGGGGTAGGGGAGGTCGGTACGCAGTTGCTGACCGCTGCACACTCTGCCGCCACCACCGCCACCTCGAGCATTTATTTCCCAGAGCGGCGAGCGCAAAAATATACGAATACGGGTGAAAAAACAAAAACGACGCGCGCCGCGAAAATATGAGCGGACTGGGACGGGCGATTTTGTGTACGCGCGGGAATTTCGGTGGGGGAAACAAAGGAAGAACGAAATATTTTCGAGCGCACCGTGAGGCGAAAAGGGGGGGGGGGAGTGAGTCGGAGGAGGGGGGGAGGTGGCGGGGTAGGGGACGATCTTTTCTAAGAGGACGGAAATCATTATTGTGTCGTCTCCTTTTCTTTTTATTTTCTAAAAGTTTTCAAGGGCTGCTCATTCCCGATTGTTGGAGGAGATGCTCTTTTTCTTATTCCCCCCCTCCTCCCTCTATCTCTCTCTCTCTCTCTCTACCTCTCTCCTCTTCTTCTACCTTCGTCTCTCTCTCTCTCTCTCTCTCCAGTACCTCCTCACAACACTTCACTTCCCCCAATTCTCTTTCTCTTCCTCACCTCTATCCGCGCCTCTTCCTCCCCTCCCCTCTCTTAATCTCTTGCCTGTGCGCTTAATGGTTTTTTTTTTAAATTCGCCGACATTGTTGCTACGATAAATGAATTTTCGAGAATATACTGGAGCGTTTACAATCTCGCATTCGACGAGAATGTGTTCGCCTTTTCCCGCTTTCCTCCCTTCACCCTCTCTCCTCTTTAACTCGCCTTCCCCCCTGTGGTTCACTGGTCGTAGTGAAGTCGGGGCAGGGGGGATGGTAGTGTGGGGGTGGGGGACGGGAGTGGGCGTTGCCACACTTCCTCTCCCCCGCTCCATCATTTAATAACAGCAGGGAAAATGGAGGGAGGGACAATTGCGGAGAAACAAATGAAAGGATCCGTGCGCGGAGCTTCATTTGCTCTGTGAATAAACTTTTCTCGGCCCTTGAGCACGCCTACTTGTTAGCGACGGAATGAGCTATTGACCGGGCAACCAGCGATAAATATTGTGTTCTTCTAGACAGGGTGAAACAGCTGCCCTATTAATTCCTCTTTCGTTACTGCGAAGATGAATGCTTTTAAGGCGCGCTCCCACCTCCGCTCATCCCCTCGGTAATTCTCTGTACATATTTAGTCCGGCTCCACTGTTTCCTCATAAAGAGTTCGACCTTTTGAAAATATTTTTAATATTTTGCGTTACTTTTCAGACTAGGTCTCAAGGGGTGCATTTTCCCCATTGTTATCATATAGTGTACTGATCATTTTGGAATAAATTTATTCCTTTAAATGAGTTATTTTTATGACGATATATGTACGTATCTAAACTGCATTCGTATTTCATTCATATGTATTCTATCAATCAGCGGAGTAAAATTAGAAGTTGTGCCTGTACGCATGCATTATCAGTAATAATAATGAAAAATGAAAAACTTTTATCGAAGCACCTTGTCCATACCTGGGGTAATTTTTTGCATTAACATTAAATATGCTTAATTTATATGAAAATAAACTCTTAGAGCGTTAGAAATGTTTATAAATTATTATTTATGGAAACGATTATGAAATAGACCATATAAGCAAATACTTACTAAGAAATTTAGAAGATAACTGCCTCAAGCGCTGATGTAATATTTATATTACTAGTAAAAAGGACGAAACTTCTCGTCTTTTTATCATATAAATATTTAGTCTCTTTCAAATTTGACCTACTTTTGAAATGAACGGTCTTACACGGTCCTTTGTGTTAATTCCAACTATGAAATTAAGTTCTGACCGGCCATGTTTCCATGAATATATTTATTTACAATGAAATTGATGAAGTGAAATTGTAAAATGCCATTAAATGTCTTTTAAATCTGAAAAAGTCACAATTTTAGAGGCTGGATTCGATTTTAATTGCATGTAAAAATTGACTATACATCTTTTACTGATTCAGTTAAATTAAACGCTCACGATTATTTTTTCTATTTCTGATTTCTACTATGAATATGATGACTTTATTCATGTTTACGGTCCTTCAACGGATTATGATATCGTGATATTTCTGTTATTTCATTTCGATAAAAAATAAATATGGTGGCAAAAAATTCGACAATTCCCAGCTCATCATCAAACGGCATTGTAGTGTTTGGTCTTTAATGACCTTTATTTGAAGAAACAAAACAATTTATTTCAAGTAAAATTTCCTTACCATTCTATTAAAAATAATATGGATTTATGTGAGTTGAATTTTGAATTAAGCCAATGTAAATTAGTCGAGTCTTCACTTCAATAGTTGCTTATCCTACCTTCCACATATCATATTTAAAATGCATTAATGATTTTTTCTAATGTCCCGAAAAAATTCTTTCACAAACTGGCTTTGTATGTTTTTTTATATTTATTGGATTTATATTCTTCGTATTTGGCAATATTTATTGAAAAATCCAATTATTTTTTAAATAATTCTATGAGTTTTATGTGACAGTAAATAATTTATATCTTAACTTTATAGAGTTACTGATTCAAATTCCCACGATACTGATACATTTCCTTTAAAATGTATATCAGGATTAGCTGCTGAATACTGAAAACTTAATGATTTACTTCTTTACTAAGACTCACTATATTTAAAATACAGATATAAATTCATCATAGATATATTAGATCTAAATTTCACTCCCAAATCAAATCAAAGAAGCACTAATAAATAGGGTCACATACGTAATTTTTCCTAGAATAATATGCACACCATAATTTCTCCATCATTTTAATTTGAACGAATTAATTTTTCCATTTAATTTTTATGATTCTTTAATAGAACAACTACGAATTCATTATCAATTGAGTTGAAAAGCTAAGGAATTCCGATTAAAATTATTTATCATAATACGTACTTACAGTGAGCGGGTGCGGGATAATGTACCAAGGTTTGGTAAAACAGAAATATCGTCGACTCCTTTTGTATTCCCCATGGTTAATGCTCCATTTCCAAGGGATAATATCTTTTCCATAAATAAGTATAGTGATATAAGTAGTTTCATTTGGCATTATCTATGTGCGTCCGTATGCATGACCACAGGTATAAAATGTAGTGTGCCTTCCGAGGTGCGTCCCCCTGATGTGCAAATTTCGAACCATGTTTGGGGTAGTGATGGCAATTAAAAAAAACCCAATTTCATTCGTTTTTATCGTTATATGTTTCTATCGCCATACGGAAGTGAGTGGGAGGCAGGGATGCGTCTTTCCTGCTGTCTGTGTGTATATCCATGGATTTAAATAGCATTATTATTAATTACACAGTCTAATAATTAATACAATCTATGTCGCTGATAAACATACTATTATAAAATGTCAGATTTTAACTGATTTTTCGAAAAATAATTATAGGTTAGGATATCATATTAAATCTTACAGGGTTTTAAATTGCTTCTGACGAATTTGGATTGCCTTATGTATTTACTGTCTACGAACTATTTCCCCGTGAGTCAAACGGAATAAAACTGTTTTTCAGTAATCCCAAATGTTCAGATTAACCTGCTTATAAGAAACTGAATTTGATATTCAAAAGACTATAAAAATACTCAGCTTTCAGACATATTTAAGTGGAAATATGTAATCAGTTGACGTAGTCAGTACTCTGAGAGCAAGATTTATTTGCCGATTTATCGAATTTATCGACAATCTCCTGAAACATCGATATGATAAGTCTTCCTATGTTTCTCCAAAATGTAGTTGAATGGGTAGACTTTATGCTTCATGTCGGACCTTCATTACCAACCCACAAATACGCAGCTTCAACTGATTAAAGGTCTCGTATAAACCTTTACGTCATCCTTGTTGGTAATCGCATCTTGTGGTGACTGGGAGAAACTTGGAAGTGAATGAATGCCGCGAATACTGGGCTCGGAATTGTCGACAAAACTACGCGATTAAACCAGCGACTAACTTCACGAAAGCAAGACGCAATTTAACATCCATCACTTGGACTGGAAATCTCGTGCCTGAAATTTCTGGTCAAGTGCTGAAATTCAGCCACTCCAGAAGGACAGACATGTTTCCTCTGCGGAGTTATAAGAGATCTGGAGGAAGCTATATCCCATGTGCCAACGTAGGGTTGTGTCAAGTAACTCTCTCTCTCTCTCTGCATACAAGACTCAAACACATTCACCGTTACTCACTAGAATGAATCAGAACCTATTACGCAGCACTTAGATGATCTTTATGACTATACGAATAGCAGGGGCAATTTATCATGTGGCTGAATCTGAGAAGAGAAAGAAAGAAATCAAACGAGAAAAAAAATATTTCGTTAACTCATTATATAAACTACTTGGATGCTCTAATATTTACCGCATTGTATTTCCAATCTGGTTTTAATTATTTTTAATTTAATAGATGAAATTTGATAAACTGAAAGGGAAACTTAGGTGAGAATTAAGATGTTGATTTATTTAGAAAATTGAAAAAAGTCCGTCCAAAGTGGATGAAATCATTCGGGGTTAGGTTTTGATGACTTCCTTTTAATATTTAACGGAAATTTTATGTGACAAAGTTTAGATATTATTATACAGAATGGGTTTTAGTAGGTATATAACTTTGATTTAATTACGAGATGAAAGAATTGGTTACACAGTGTTCTTTTCACGTGTTTAAGTCATATTCGGCACACCTTAAAGCCCCGAGGGAATTTGATGGCAACATCGGATGTTTTGACTTAAAACTTCTACGCAGTTCTAAATAAATATCGTAAATGTTAAATTTTATTCACATGTACAACTCTATTAAGACAATGATAATCTTTGCCTCTAAGTTTTTAATCGATTGTTATTATTATACAGAAATTTTGAATGACCCTGAACGCCTTTCCTTGTCTCTCTTCTCTTTTCAATGATGTCAATGATATGAATGAATATATTAACCTTATAAATGTATTTGCAGGGATCTATACATATTATTTCTCTTTCAGATCACGGATTTTACGCCCACAACTGGATTTTTATTTTGCATTCAGTATTCTCATGTTTTCACAAAAGTACTTTCCTGAATGAGGACAAATATCAGTAATTTATCTGACAATAATTATTAGGCGATTCATATTTTTTAAATTCTTCTTATTTCGCACATGAACATGAAATAAAAATGTTGAAATTATATGTGAACAACTTTTTAATGAAATCCAGTTTTCATGGCAATATTTTGTTCGCTAAAACGACTGATTGGAGTAGTGACAGCATTGCTGTTTATAGGGTGCTTAGATGGCTACGGTCATTGTGAACCTCCTCAACTTATAGACAAAACCCTATTGGGCAAACACAACACCCATGTTCTGAGCGGGACTCGGGAATTCGCGACCTTTGGGGTAGTCGGCGAGCGCGCTACCCCCCTAACCCGGTCAGCAGCTGATTGGAGCTAGCTTAAGAAAAATATAGCCAATTCTGTCGCAGGGAAAGGGATAAGTTGATTACGTTGAAGCAGGGTAATATGTTTCACTTTTCTAATATGTGTATTCACAACTGAACATAGAGTGCATTTTAATATCACTAAATTCATAGTTTGAAATTGGACTTCGCGTTTAATGAGGTTAACAAATTTTACTTAGGTAAAAATTTAATTGATCTGACTAAATCATCGCCTTTTCTTTAATCAAACAGCCGAATTGGATGGGTTGCTCCTTAGGAAAGTGGAAGAATTAATTAGGTCCCGATTAATCACTCCGTCTGCAGTCTCAGTGGGGAATTTCTGCTGCGGTGTTCTGTACCTTCGCCGATCACCGTTATATAAATGGATTCTTTCCTACATTATAAAAATGTAATATAACAGGCAAATAAAAATTAATACAAGGATGGCTAATAGAAAGTATTATCCCATATCATTATTATCAGAATGATCAAAAAGTAATACTCAATAGCACTAGTAATAACCACTAATAATAAATAGTCTTAGCAGTATTAGAAACACAGAATATAACATATTGTTTTTAGTTCTCTTAATTTGAACGGTATTTGACTGCAAAAGGCTGACATTACGTAACATAGATGAAATATAACTAAATGCTACATATGTTCGCATTTATTATGTTTCTTCAAGATTTCGTAACATTCTTCCAAAGAAAATTACGGATTCAGTTGTCAACACGAAATAAATGGGTATCGAAATATTTATTGTAAACATATATTGAAGTCTAATCTTGAATGTCAAATCTAATTATTATTTTAGATCTTCTTACAACCACGTTCTTCAAGACAAAATTCTGTTTTGTAAGTGACGGTAGAGTTCACCTAGTATTAAGACCAACTGCACGTGAAATTTGATTCGTATTGGTGGGAGGGCAGTTAATTTACCTGTGCCGCCTGTGGTTTCTCACGAATTAGTGGTATGTAAAATATCACTCCCCTTGGTTATTCGCTGAGAGTGTCCAGACCAGTGTCCAGCCATCATCGGGCCACGAACCCGGGTCCTCCGTTTAACTGTCGAGTTCTCCGCCCACTGAGCTATCAATACCTTATTTTTTTCTTCTTTGGTCTTGTAAGTTTATTAATTACTTTCCTTTTATTGCCATTTGCTAATATGTACAAATTTAATCTTATTGCTGAAAGCCGTATGATTTTTGCAGATGGTGTGTAGCTTAAGTACTCCTATCGCCTTGCAGCAATCATACTTTAGCGCCTTATCCCCCTTTGGTAGCGCCAATAAATTTTCACACCGACTTTATTTTTACTTTATTTTATTTTCTACACGGTGGAGAGGAAATTATTACAGCCTCCTTCTTTGATGTACGTGTCCTCTCTCTCTAGCCCAATCAACAGCTCTCTAACAATCAGCAAAACAATCCATACCAACCGTAAAACATAAACAACTAATCAATCAAACTCATAAACAGCAACAATCAAAACAAAATATAAATAGTAATACAAACCACAAGGAGCGTGGCGTTACAATACCATTATAATACACGACATGTTCGGGCTGAATTTGGTAGGCGCAATTATATATAATCCTTGGAATTAATCACATACGCTTTCATGTAAAAGTCTCGGAATTTGGAGAACATGAGGTCTCATAGAACTATTACTCTATGCCGGGAATAACTTTGTGTTTTTTCGACTTACATGTTATAATGTTTCCAATTAGGTACTGTCTGATTATTGGACCAATGAGAAAGTGATTTATAGGCAAAGACTGCCCGCATCATTTAGCTCGCACTGCTTGCACTCGCATCATAGCATTGACTTTATTTTTTTCGGAGGAATCAAAAGGCGAGAACAGCACTAAACCTATTCTCCCTATTAAGGGGAATTGTGTTTTCCATCTTTTACTCCTTTCCCGTCACGAAACCAGGAGGAGTCGGTTCACCGGGGTGGCATTTAAGAAGGCTTCATCAAGGGCCCCATTGTTTTACCGCCCGCTTCGAAAGGTCACAAGCCAGATTGGGACGCGGCTGTAGCGATCTCGGTCGGATAGCCGACAGACACCCTGGGTATCGTCGCTACGCGCCGATAAACACCCCAGACCCTTACACCACACCCCCGTCTCCCTTCCCTTCGACTATATCCCCTTTCGACTATCCTTCCGACTCCTCTTTCCCCTCACCACCTCGCCACCCCTTCCAGCACTCTTTGTATTAACTGTGAAAAACTCGTTTCATAAAATTAATAACTCATAATTCCATTCATCTTGAGCCCTCGCTTTCGGGTTGAGTCAGGGTTTTTTTTTCAGGGTGCTATGTGGCGATGGTGGGTTTTAGGATCCCGGCCGTGCGTCTTCTCTCCGCCGCCGCCTCGTCCTTATCGCCCGCAGTTATCCGAGCACCGCCGACTCCCGTCCCCCGTCGCCACCTCTCTTTTATAAACCACCCCCACCTACCCTCCCTCCCTCCCCCTCCCTCCCCCTCTTTCTCTCTCCCCCTGTTTTAAAACGCTTTGGAAATTTGTAGAATTCCCCGCGCATTTCCGTCTCGTTCTTCGG
>WURS02266982.1:0-19092 GCA_011762765.2 Rhinocypha anisoptera
GGGACGCTTGCGTGATGCCCTTCCTCTGTGTGACGCATTGAGCAAACTGTAAATGTGTTCGAGGTTAATCATTCCACGAGAGGAGAAAAGATCCGGAGAGGAGAAAAAGAGGATTTGCTGGGGAATCTAATCGTCCGTCGTGGAGAGCGATGCTCTTTATTTCAATATTATTTCGAAACTAATGAAAGTAGACACAAAATCCGGTGACATATCACATTATACATCACATATTAAAGTACCAATAAAAACGCCGATCATTTATGTAACATAATTACAGAACCACACGAAATGAAAATCATTGTACAAGCAATAAATGTATATAGAAAATTGTAACATTCAAATGATGCAAATTGGTGCAGAAATTCCTTTACGAACTACATCCTTAACAGGTTGGCAAAATTATTGTTTATTTTGGTGCATTATCTTTTCAATGCTTTAATATTTTTTGGAAGTATCTAAACGATTCTCCAAGTAGTATGTTCCAATCAACAGTTATCCTGTTTAGAAATGAAAATTTCTTTAAATTATTATTTTTTCAATAAAATTTTAAACTTAACATTTTTAATTATAATTACAATCATAAATTTTTATATCCACGCGCCAATAATAACAAAGGAAATTAAAAATATTTTAAAATAAATGAAATAAACTGAAAATGATAACAAACATTTTCTCAGTGATTAATTAATAATTTTAGAACTGCTTTTGTGAAGAGGCCATTTCCATTTGCCACGAGTAGTTTTCTCCCCCGCCTAATTCGAAACCGGTCGTAATAAAGTTTTATTTGTGGAATTGCAAAGTTTCATTTATCCTATACATCATGAAGGAGTTCCACAGAGTAGAGACGAGTATGATTTCCTATAGCAACCATTTTTCTCTTATAGTGATGTTGCCAATGTCTCATTTCCTTTCCATATGTATGTCCTAATGAACCTCCTCATTATTTCCAGACATATTATGTACAGTATGTAATTGTTTCTTATCAAAGCATGGCTGGGGTATTCTGTTTATTATTTCCTTCTTGCTTCTTCAACCATTGGAGAGCTTACTTTCTAGTTGGTATAATTTTTCCATCTGTCCAATTGCTTTGTTCCCTAGCTTGATTTGATCACTTTTCGACTCTGTCTAAACACCATTAATTCTGTTTTAAGTAAGTTTTAAGTAAGTTGTACATATTTTCATGTTCTCCTTTCTGTACAAGCCTATGCCTTTGGTAGATCCTCCTTCTCTGTTAGTTTCATTACATTATCTGCAATTCGCAGCTTGTTAAGCACTTCTCCATTTATCCTCCTTTTTTGTTGAATGTCCTTGGATAGGTTTCAACAGTACTATAGTTGTTCATATGATCTTCCCATCGTTATGCTTTTCATCAAATCGTGCCTTCTTTTTCTTCCTCTTTTTCCCACAACTAATTTTTTATCACTCATTTCTTGGAATGTGTGCCATCCAGTTCCCTTTCCTCTTTCTTATAACTCTCACAATGCTTCTTTCATTTATTCTCTCAACTTCTTCATTTTTTACTTTTTCAGTCCACAGAAACCTTTCCATTCTTTTCCATAGCCACATTTAAAATCCTTACAAGTATTTCTCCTCTCTTCTCCTGATCATTTATGCTTTTGTTCCATACAACAATACACACCAAATAAAACATTTTTCACTTGTAATTCTACACTAATTTTCTTTTTTGTTATTATCTATTTTAAATTACTGAAGGCTATTTTTCCCTGGGAGATTCTATTTCTTTTTTCCTCTCTACAGCTTTCATTCTGTGTTATTAGACTTACAAGATGCTTACATTTAATTATTTTTATATTTTTCAATTGCTCACACACAGGTCTAGGCCATTTATGGTGGAAAGTATAACAGCATTTTTGGAACAATGGCAAAACATATATACCCATACTCTAGGTGGAGAATCCAATTACCAATCCAATTCCAAATCCACCTAGATGGGATTCAAATCCATGATCTCCAATTAAATGATGAAACTTTCTAGTTTCTCTGTCCATAGTATCTCACCATTTTGGTTCCTTCATCTTGTTGCCATCTTCATTACTTTGGTCCTAGAGTTTCCCTGCTTCATCAATTCTATCTATCATTTAGCTAGTTCGAAGTCTCACATCAGGCGCCCTCCGATGGGTAATGGTGGCATGCGTTCATGAGAGTGCATGATTGACGGAACTGCAAGTGGTTTCTCTTGGGACTTCTTCAGGACAGGTCGACCGTATGGAGGTGCCAGCAAATCCGGCAAAATTTCTTGTACTTGTTCCTCATTCTCCTATGACTACCTATCTGCATATTTTGTGATATTTGATTTTCCCCCTCTAACTATTATTCAACCTATTTCTTTTATGGCTTGTTCAATTAATTATTCACTTTATGTTTTAAAAGATCATTTGAAGGAACAATAAGAATTTACATTATTTATATTTTGAGTTTAATTGAAATTACATAATTATGACAACTCATTGACATAAAAATACTTTGATTTTTTTTCCTCGCTTTAAAAATTAGCAAAATGAAATATTTTCACTGTCTCAAAATTAATTTTTGTTGATGTGGACAATATTATTGTATATATTTTCAAATACCATTATATTTAGTACTAGTTGAGTAATCTCACCTATGAAACTCAGCCTAGGGTTGAAGGCTGTGGTGGTGCACATATTGCTCTACTTCATTCCATATTTGTATATCCAATGGAATGTGTTGGTACAAAGTTTTTGACTTTGCAGTTTGATTGCAGGGAAGGTCAGATTTGGAAATTTGATGCCTTCACTCTGTTTTTTCAGTGTGAAGTATTAGAAGAAAAAGAAATACTTTGTGTCTTGGATCTTTCACTGATAAGCAAAGGTTCTTCATTCCTTACATCCTAGTGCTATTTTTAATTTCTGATCTAATGATTATATGTGTATCATTTTCATCAATGATAGCTCTCTTTACAGGAAGATCATAGTGCATTGTCTGAAGCAACCATTTGAGTAAGATACCTTTCCTAGGTTTTAAAAATTCTCAGTTCTTAACTTACTTTGAAGATACATAATACAGGATAGCATTTTAATAAATGTTCTTGCTTAATTGATGGAGCTTTAGAGAGGATAATTAGGTATAATTTGTTGAGTGAATGAAGTAATTTATTTTTCAGAATAATCAATGTTTTGAACAGTATCTACGGCAAGTGCCCCCCTTTACAATTTCATCTTTGAAACCATGTTTGAAAACTTTCAATTGAATCAATTGTGGCTAGAGATTCCTTATAAAAATTGAACATTTGTAAGGTAGTTTTTAAAATTGTTGATGGTGAAATTCCTGCTACATTTTTTAATAGGTAGAAGAAAATTAGTAAAGTAAAAATAATTTTTGTGACTAATCTAACCTTACAAGAGATAAATGCAGCACATTGCATTTGCTAAATTATGAATACCTATACACTAAAGTAGTTTCTTCCACATCTGTAATAATTTTTCTATGGATATTTTTTTGAAAGTGGGGAAATGATTTTTTAAATGGTTTGTACTATATTTTTATTAATTTCAATTGTTAGATGTGAACATTAAATGAAGAAGTATGGTGCCATTATGAGAAACTACACCAGATTCTCTCCAAAGGCCAAGGACTCCCTCCAGGATTGCAGGAGATAGAGAACATTGAATGGGAAATAAATCACAAGGAAGTGAAAGCCTTTTTACTGGATCCAAATAACATCCCTGAGAGTAAGCGCCCAGCTATTCTTGAGTTCATACACAGAGAAGAGTGGCTACATCGTGAAAAGGTAATTCACTCCCATGTTTGTTGAACAGTCTGAATTATTTGTGGACTCTGGATAAGACACCTTCAATCTTTCTCAATTGATTATTTCTTCACAATGAAACTCTTGACAATGCTTTTGCCATTCTAGGTCAACATTGATATCAAAATTCTAATTAAAATGAAATTACCTTTCTAATAATTGATTTTAATTTAATTGGTAAAATTTACAGTCTCTAATTAATTTTTTCATTGAAATTTTAACCTTTCTAATTTTTTTTGCTTTTATTATCCTCATCTACTCTTTTATACAAGCCGTTCCATTCCTTAAGTCCATAGTATTCCTTTTTCAACTGCATTTGCTCAAAAATTTATCAGTATATTGTTTCCTTTAGCATTTTGTTTACCATTTATGGTAATGTGTCCTGATTTTTGGAAGTGACCCTTAATTTTACCTCTCTCAAAATCCACAGAATGTACAAGAAAATTACATATAATTAAGAGTGAAAATTAAGGTAAGCTCTTACGTTCATTACAGGAAATCCAAGGCATCCATGACCTTCGAATGGACCTGGCAGAGAAATTAATGCATAAACGAGGTGAAGATCTCTCTGAACGGATGCAGGATATTGTCAAAAGGAAATATGAGAGCAAACTTGAAGAGAATTGGAAGAAAGTGATGAAAATTAGAGAAACTCACCGGAGAGGTAAGAAAACAGAAATTTTGGCAGTGGTATATGAAACTACAAGAGGTCGTGCTAGCCTAATGGGTAGAGTACTTGGCTATCTACCAGAGAACCCAGGTTTGAGACCTGGTTATGACTCCAGACACCTCCAGCTAAACCCAAGCTGACTGATTTTTCGGGTACCACTTCTTCATGGGAGACCTCAGGTGGCACAGAGAAAGGAACTTGCCCCTCTACCCTGATATGTGAAATTCCACACCTTGTGGGTTTAATACTAGGTGAGCTCTACCCTCACTTTTTTTTTTTTTTTTTTTTTTTTTATAAGGTGTTGTTTCAAGTCTGGTCAGCACTAATAGGCTCTTCTGACCGGGAGGAAGGGTAAACAAGGATAGGAATGGAAGGGTAGAGGGGTACCCTCACTTAACATACCAATCTTCGGGTTAAATACTGTGGTTTTTTATATGGTCAGAAAAGAATTCACCAAAATTCGGTGGATTCATCAAACTTGCCCGAGGGTCGTGAACCTTTGAAAAGGTACTGGGAAGGGGGTGGGGACAATAAGAAAGTGAGAACATTCAAACCTTTCTCAGAAAGGTTTGTCCATAAAATTTGGAGAGTGTACTAAGGAGGCAGTCACATGTACCTTTTCTTTTTTCTCCACACTCGCTCAACAAAATGTAGATATATGTTTTCCACAGCCAAGGGGCTAAGCCATCATTTAGTGGTTTTTTCCCTTGATAGTTCTCTTTGATTTGAGTGCTCCTTCACCTGTTTCCTGTGTACCTTCTATCAGCAATTTCATATACACTTATATAACTGATATGATTTAATTTTGTTTTTCTTTTTACAAAATGGCTCTTCCCTAATTTGTAAGCCATATTTATACTCACTTGGCAACTTAAACATTGTTAGAAAATAAGTTAATGAACACTGTGAATTACTTTTTCATTTCGGCTCTGTTGTTACCACTCAAATAAAATCTTTTTCTTAGAACTTCGCAAGTTGATGAATAAACGGAAGGGAATATCAATGAAGTACAAGCGCCCAGACCCAATCACGGAACAGGCTGACTACTCATCTGAGTTATATGGTCCTTTGTTGCGCCATGGAGTTGATCCTAGGCGTAGACATGAGGTGCCTCTTAGTTTGCGTTCCAAGTTCCTTCATGATCACAAGGGCCTTGCAATTTTGGAGCAAGCAACCAAGTAAGCATACTTCTGTGAGGTTTCTGTCACATTCATTATTCTCCATACAAAACTCACATACGTTGCAATCGATTCCCTCATTTCCTTGTAGTTAAGAAAAAATAAAATTTAAATTTCTTAATTTTGAACAATTATGAGATGTGTCATTAGCAAATGAATGTTTTATCAATTTTTTTCACCTAGCATTATATATCCTTGAACTTTCATTTTGTTTCTTCAAGTGAAAATCCATTAAATTCCTATTATATTAATGGAATGCATAGAATAGGAACTTATCTTGTGTAAATATTCTTTTCATTCAAAAGTAACCATTGTGTGAATAATGCTAGTATAAGTGAATAATGCTACATCTTTCATTTTGTGTTCCCTCCACTACATCAAACCTGAATCTGTAATACTTATGGTGTGAACGCTCCAAAAATAATTTTCTCTTCTTCCTTCCCTTGTTTACTCAATATTCTATCTTGCCATGGCTTCTTATAGTTCTTAGCCAGTTTATTCCTTATAAATTTAAACTATTGTTCCCCCAAGCACTCATTAATTTATTTGTTCCATTCATCAGTGATGACTATGCACCACCTTTTCCAGATGGAAGATTAAACCCATTCTCCTAAAATCTCCAAATATGTTTTCCTTTAAAATGGTAATTATAACTCAATTAAATGTCG
Source organism: Rhinocypha anisoptera (assembly GCA_011762765.2). NCBI lineage: Eukaryota > Metazoa > Arthropoda > Insecta > Odonata > Chlorocyphidae > Rhinocypha > Rhinocypha anisoptera. The sequence continues at coordinate 6,307 of WURS02266982.1, forward strand.
AACAAACAGCTCATGACACTGAAGCACAATTCATTAAGTTAATTAAATTATCTTCACATATATATTGGCAAGTTTGTGTATGGAACTGATAGATTTCTTGATAGAGAATTTCTTGCTGATGAAACGAGGTGCCACAGTTAATTGCAGTATTTTCTGTCTTATCTTCACAGGTGGATGAAAACTCCAGAGTTAGTCCCACTCAAAGAAAAAGTTGAAGCTGATGCATTATGTACCCGAAATACCAAATGGTCTGATGAGCAACTTATTTTGCTTCAGAAATACTTTAAAGGTGAGTAATTATTTTTGCTGGTTTCTTTCACAATAATAGACAGTGTAGCTGTTGACCTGAAAAAATCAAGAAAATCCCAGAAATAAAGAGGATTTTTTATATTTCTTTATTAACCCATCAATTTTATACAGTAAAATAATATTAGTTTTTGGGGTTTAATAAAGGAATTGTCAAAATTCATGTAAATTCAGTTGGAAAAAAGAAAAATGCTAAAAAAAATATTTCATGACAATGAAATTGACAGTTTGCTTTTGACTGTCAGTAAAATATTTCATTGATGGGATTTTAGCACTTTATTAATAACAGGTTTTTCAGTTTTATTTTGAAGCTCTATAAATGTTTAAGAAGAGCACAACAGGTGGAGAGCAAAATGAAGGTGATGCTAAGTTGTCTTTGGCAACTGTGGAATTGTGCATCAAAAATTTATCCATCAAAAACCAGAAGGGAAAACAGTTACAAAGGACCACTGTTCTCCAACTTTTCTGTGTAAAGAAGTTTGGAGTAAAAGGCTGGACCTCTTTAAGTCAAAAGATTGGCACTTACAACATGACTTTGCCCCAACTCATTTGTTGCATCTTATCCAGGTTTTCTTGGCAAAAATGGATTTCCAGTTGTCTATCAAACTCCCTTCTCTCCAGACATGGCGTCTTCTGACTTCTAAATGTTTCCAAAGATGCCTTCCAGATCAGATCTATAGACTCCTGTATCGATATTTTGGTCAATTGGTGACCATGAATGGGGAGAGATTGTTTTGAGTGGCTTGACCAAGGGCGGTATAGTAAAGAAGAACTGTTCAAAGTCAAGTCCACTCTCTAGATCACCTTTATGTGTATTAAGGTGATCTAGAGAGTGATAATGATATTAGGCTCAGCACCGTATTGTACCAGTTTGCCTCTTAGCAAGATGTCTCTAATTCACCCCATATATTGGCTAAAGGTTTCTTCTTTCAATCTCATCGTGTACCAAGCTTTTCAAATATCCTGAACCTAGTTTTCATGATATGAATGGGGAAATAATATATGAAAACCTTACAGAAAAATGTCTTGCTCTGTGTATTTCAGTTTAAGAGGAAAATATATATTTTATCACTACATTTGTAATACATCTATAATGAGGTTCATCAATATGTAATAAATCTAACTCAGAGGCCCATAAATACATATAGTGAATTTTATTAATTTGGCAGGGTTGATGAGTGAAATGCAAGAAGGAGAAACTAAGTCACTGCCGAAACTGATGGTTCCAGTGCCCAAGCCCTCCCCAAGGCCTATTACACCATTAATGGATGGAATACCAGAAAGTGAAGAAAAATTGTATCAAGCTGCAGTGTTCATGCAAAAGATGATTCGTGGGAGGGCCATCCAGATGCTGGTAGGTTTTTCTAATGATTAACATCTGCTGCCTAGTGAATATCATGATTCAGAGAAGCAGAGAACTATTTTCAAGCAACCAATACCTGATCAGAAATCTTGTGTTATGCAGGGGTTCACCTCCTGGAGAAGAAGTGGGAGTTATTTCTTAAGTTTATAATGAAGTAAAGTTAACATTTCTTAAAGATCAAGTTCTTTTTTACGTGCTTCATATTATGTTTTATTGAAATGCACAATAGTGAGTTGGGCAGATGACTGTAGGAATGGAAGTGGAACATTGGTCAAAGAATGGAAGATAATAAAGTATAGGATATCTTTTTAGACTGCTATAATTCTGCTGACATAATATTTTGCATTATCAATTCATTTTTTTGCCCTGCATATCCAATATCTCCTAATTTATTACGTTATTGTGGGATGTCTGCTGATCTGATGTTTTTTGAAGAAGACTGAAGACTTTATTACTTTAGTGCTACCTAATTGCTAATATTTGACCAGTAATTAGTTAGTGAAGTATCAAATATTACTTAAGTTAGCACGGGCTTATTCATTTTATCCTGATGGCCATTCTTCTGCTCCACATCCTATTGACTTCCCATGGTACCATATAAAAAACCTATGGTGTTCTTTCCTCTCCATAAATTTTTTATTGGGCATAAACAAAATATTTGTCTCTGAGGTTACCAAGAAATCTAATTCAAATTGCAGAACTGGCACAAGGATACCCACAAAGTAATCTTTCCCTGACTGAATCGTCTTGGTGTAATCCTTTTTCCACCATTGAAAATGCTATTGCATCATTGACTTTGGCACAGTTGACTTTTTCCACATCCCCAAAATGTTCACTCTCTTTAATCACTTTTACTTTTTGTGACAATGATAAGTTTTAGGGAGCTAAACTCAGTGAATAAGGAGAGTAGTAACTATGTCTTTTGATAGTGTAATTTTTCAAGTTATTTCCTTCAGTTGCTTGAAACATACTCTCAGACCATAAAAAGAATGCAATTTCAAATACTGGCACAGAATATTACATACTCTTTATATCCTTTTATTTCCTGACCACATTTTAAATAATTTTTAATTTTATGGAGATTTGCTCATACATATGCTGTCAATCATTACCAAACTCATGACTAATGACTCATGAGACTTTTGTCTACATGTTGAACAATGGAAATTTCTTAGTTTTTCCACATTGACAGTAAAAATAGCTCATGCATGGTCATTTTGTCTACACCTTGCAGTGTTTTACAATACATCATGGTCTTGTAAATAACATCTCATTTCAGTATCCCTACTACTTAACTTCTGCCAACTTATTTCCTCCTGAAACATCCTTTCCTCCCTTACCATTCTCTAAACAAAAATATCCAAATTTCTGATCTAAAATGAGACAACCTGCTCATATATGCAACATATTTATAACAACACTTATTTTAGTGCACTTTGGTATTGCACCATTACCCTTATTGATTCAAAATTTCACCTGTTAGTTTTATTTACAGTTTTAGTACAGATTCCTTCAATTCTGCCTCCCAAAACCTCCTCCTCCCCACCCAATCCCAAAACGATGTGATTACATATTCACTGCAGTTTAACTTTTTAACTAGTCCTGATGATGCTACTGCATAGTGAAACATGTTGCCTCAATAAATTTATTTCTGGAGATTGTGCAAAGTATTCCTTCCATATCCAGTTATACAAGTTGAGTATGCACTATCATGGATGTTCTAGTTTAAAGCAGGATTATTAATTTTACATCTTTGATGGTTGTAGTGTAGTTTTTATGGAAACCATTGTGTCATCATCATATCAAGACAATACCACATTAAATATATTTACTAAGTCTTTTTGTGAATCAGCCCACTGACTAGTGTAATAGATTTTTATGCAATACAAACTGTTAGATCTATGTTTTACAATAAACTTCTTTGTGTAGTACTAGTATACACCATTGTTCTTGGCAAAAAAGATCTTTCAGCATCTTATGTGATAATGAATCAAGGCAACACTGAAAAATTCTTTCATCAGATGTTTAAGGGCAAGGAGAGGTCACAAGATTTGATCAATGAGCTACGCTCTACCCAGTCTGTGATATGTGAGGGACAAAAGCCACCTGACGAAGAAAAGGCAAAGGTATCACTTGAATACCAGGAGGAGCTAGAGGAGAGAAGAAAAGTAAGTGCATGTCAATGGTGAAATTTTTCTCCCAAGTTAGACTTTGGATTAGCTATGTTTGTTTATCATCATATTGTTTGCCTTATTCCAGTTATTGTCATTTATAGATGAATGAGAAGAGTTGAACAGTTTTGAAATATTTTGTGTCATACTTATGGTGATAAAAGAGATTTTTCATTTTGTCACTATATACAAATTTGAATCTGATTCTAGGGCTCAAATTTTTTTCAAAATGAAGATAACTTGACTTGGCTAAATTTTAATACATATTTGATTTATGGTTGCTGTTGGTTCAAATTTAGTTTCACATCTGAAGTTGTGAAAGAAGCATCTGAAATTGTGGAGGGATCCATTTCTAAACCCTTTTGATGTGTCATCAGAATTTTCCCTTGTTCCATTATTTGCCTAATATCCAACTACAAATGTGGGAACTAAAATGTCACTAAAGTGAGCAGCTGGCACAACTAGAATGGAAGTAGTTCCTATAAAAGTTTAAACATATGGCAGCAGCATGTATGACTAAAGAGAGGGCAATTTGAAAGTCTACATATTTACCTCTATGTTGTTTTGAAGGGAAAAACTTTTTGAAGGCCATGGAATATCCCTGTATGTTTTGCATGCAATGGCCATAAATATTTTTTAAGGTATCCTTGCTTTTCAACCCAAAAGTATTAAAAAGTGCCTATTCCACTTCCTCTTGAATGCCATTCATTAATTCTTTTATGTCAGAACATTTCTCACATGAAATTACTTTTGAAAATAGTATCTTATGGGAGTATAATTTACTTAATTTTAATTTGATATCAGTTCAACTTTTATATAAGACATTCATAATCATATTACATTTATTAATCCCAGAACAATGTAGATTCTTTAGGACAACCAAAAAGAAACTACTGTATTCAGCCCTAAGGTCAATTTGATAGGAGAGGATAGAGCTCACCTAGTAATAAGGACAACAGTGTTGAAGTATCAGCCTTCAAACCATAAAAACAGTAAAGGCACAAAAATGATATTGCACTTTATATGGACATGTTTTGAAATTAATGTACATCATATTGAATTACATTAGTCACTACCCATAAATTCTCCTACTGAGTAAAATGCATTTTCAACAGATATTTTTTTAAATATACTTAAAATATGGGAGAGCTTTAATTTGTATTATTTCTGGAAGTAATGAATTAAAGAATCTTAATTCCTGCATGTGGCTTTTGAAGTAGGTAGGAGGTAAGACTGCATAACTATTGTCAAATCAGTTTTTTGTTCTGTTCCTTGTTCATTTTCAAATCTAGGGCAGACTGCTGTTCTGTGATTGAAAAATAGATATAAATGCAAGGTAAAGAATAAATCTTGAGCTCTTTGAAAAGAGATCTGCGTTTTTAGTGTTTTCCAACTCTTACCAAGTTACTTAAAGTCCACTTCTGAAAATTAAATTACTTTAATTAAGATAGGAGTGGCCCCTGGCAACAATACCATATTTGAGCTGGATAAATATGTAGGCATATTATACTTGTAGGGCTGCCTCCAGGTTTGACCAAGGTATTTTCTGCTTTAGGAGTTGAATTTCAGAAGCAATTTTGTGACACAGAGAATTAATGTATGGCTGTCATTGCATGGACTCATCTACCTCACTATATGACACCCAAGAGTGTCATATTTTATGAGGTACAGAGAGTTTAGCCATCCAATTTAATGAGTGGTCTTAAGAGTATGTTTTTCTAATGAGAGTGAACTTGATAAAGGTGGATTTACTTTTGTTTAACTCTACACAATTCTCATGGCAACAACTTACCATTCAAAACTTCAAAACGTAAAAATGTGGAAATGCTCTTGGAAAATATGTATGGCAAGGATGGGTGAAAGTGAAGCGATTGATTGAGGAATATGATTTGTAGTCAGCTACAAATAAAATAAGAGGCAGTGCTGAAATTGTTTCACCTTAGGACTTAGTAGGTTCTTCTATAGAAGATAAGAAGCTTAGCAAGATCAATAAAAATAATGATTACCAAGATAATCAATTATCCATTGTAAGCTCTTTGACATGATGCCTTTTTTCCTTCACAAATAGTTGATAGAAAATATGGATCCAATATTGGACATAATTCATTAAATTATTTCTCTCTTCCGTCAGCAAGGAGCACTAAAAACACCCTTGTAATCATAAAATGAATGTATTACTAAGAAAAGAAATTTAAATATAAATTAACAGATTTTTGTAAATAATGTTTTTTATAGTATACAAGAATACTTGAAAAGATGATATAACTCCATGCAATCAAAATGTACATTGTCTGAAATTTTATAGTGGATTCTGGGAAAATCAGCTCATGTGTTGTGTATAATGTTTCTGTATGACTATTTTTATTCTGTTTTTTTCTGTTTTTTCTATTAATGAACTACTTGACGAAGCCCATAAAAGAGTATTCTTGTTTCTATGGTGAATAAATCTATCTATCCTTCATTTTCTACAGAGCAAACATTGATGCATCTCTCCATTCGTTGAAAATTCTCATGTCAATTTAGGAGGAAGCATATGAAAACATGTTGTCCATGCTGGTTGGGGATACAGTTGGTGCGATGCTCGACTTCCTGGCTAAGGAGTTGGTGCGTCTGAAAGATGAGAGGTGCATACATGCGTTGCTGCTCCTTGCCCAAAGGGAACGTCACAGGAGAGAGGCAGAGGAGGCTGGCCGCAGACAAGTGGAAGAAAGGAGAAGGCGTGAACATGATGAGGTTTTCAAGCAGGTGCTAATCTGGGATTATTGTGCTCAGTGAATTCTGACTCTCCCTGCTCTATTTTTGTCCAGTGAAATACCATATTTACCCTATTATAAGACGACCCCACATTTTTCTGAGTCTAAATTTGGAAATAACCCTAATTTTATTTCTGGTAAATATGGTACAACAAAAATGTATAATAATGTTTAATTACCATATTTACCCTATTACAGTAGAACCTTGATTTTACATAACACCAAGGGACTTGAATTGTCAGTGTTTTATAAAATCAAATTATGTAAAATTGAGCAGCAGTAGTATATTTGTTTTATAGGGTGCTTTGACAGTTATGATCATTGGACCTTTGCACCTCTTCAAATCATAGAAAACACCAATTTGGAAAAACACAACACCCATGCCTGGGGTGGGACTCGAACCTGTGACCTTGGGTTAGCTGGCAAGCGTGCTACCCCCAGGGTAACCTAGTTGGAATAGAAAATCAAGATAATCACTGATTTTGATAAATATGCTAAGGATTTGTGATGCATCATAATAAAACACTATACTCTTAGCCATTATAACTATTTTTTACTATAAATTGATCATATTACACATATATTCAGTAATTGAAAATAAAAATTATTTTTTTTATCAGTCAGTTCAGACTGAATTGATGAAGTATTATCAGTACTTTGTAATGATTTGGTAAAATCCCATGGCAGGGGTCACTTTTTGTCTCATCATCATGTTTCTGTCACTGAAAAATATTTTTTTATGCATGTTGATGTTCTCGTGGAGAAATCCTCATTCATGCATTTAGCATGAGTGAATAGAAATATTGTAACGTTGTACCTAACATTTTTCTCTCATTATTTGAAATGAATTTCTGTCATTCTCTCATAGGTTGTTAAGGTTCATCAGGAAACAGTTGACATATATCTCGAGGATATTGTTCTCAATGCAATGGAATGGGTTTCAACAGCAGAATCCAGAAGTTACATCAAGGAGTTAGCCAAAAATATTGACCAAAAAACAAAAGATTTGGAAGAGAGGTAAACATTTTATTTAACATATGTCATGACTTAATATATGAAATAAGATTGATTTAAACACAGTGAAACATTCCTGGATAACTGAAGCAACTGAATTTGGCAAAAAATAGGGCTGGTAGGTAAATGCTTTTTTCATAAGTTAATGACGAGGAATAAGAGCTACTTGCTCTAACCCAATGGCAAGTCCACTTAGCGGAATTTCGACACTTTGATAAATAAACCATTTGGTTTGATTCCACAACTCAACTGGTTGTGACCTTACCAGGTCATTATCAACAGTTGATATAAAAAATACAGAAGACACTGGATTTATCACCAATGTCTTTGTCTACTAGTAAAAGATGAATGTGTGTTTAATCCACTTATGTTATGAATCCAATTTTTTCCTTATTTAGTTTATACAGGGTCTGTCCGGAAATTAGTCGGACTGAATTTTTCCAGACTAGATTGAGTGAAGGAGGGGGACCGTTTTGTGCGGGTCAGGTGGTGGGTGGTCTTAACTTAGCAGTGCACCAGTCGTGCCTGAGCCTTTCCAGAGTGTAGGTCGATTTTAAAGGGAACCCCAGTCAAGGTACCTCGTCATGCTCTGCAATGAACAGTTTGCTCTAGCAATTTTTGCTTCAATTTCTGTAAGAGTATGAGTGAAACCCATGAAATGATCTAAAGTGCTTACTGGGATGATGTCATGGGTTGATCAAGTGTTTTCGAGTGGCACAAGTTGTTTTGCGAGGGAAGAGGATGAGTAAAGTTCAGGACCCCCTTCAACAACCAAAAATTACAAGAGTTTGATGAAAGTGAAAAAACTTTTGAACTCTGACTGCAGATAGAGTGTGCGGATGATATCTGAACACTTAAATTTGCCAAAAACTACTGTGCACAAAATGAAAAACTGCGACAACAGGTTGCCTGCGTCCAACCAACAATCGCTCATTCCTAGAATCTTCATTGTTACATTGTGCCGGGCCACACCACCTTTGCTTTCATGGACTACCTGGCTAAACACTGTGTTCCAATGCTTCCCCAGTCACCTTAAAGCTCAGATGTTTCTCCCCCAGACTTCTTTCTCTTCCCCCGACTTCATTCTCTTCTCCGACTTAAACAGGCTATGAAATGATGGCACCACAGCTCAGTCCAGGCCATTCAAGAGACCTTGACTAGGGAGTTAAAAGTTCTTTCTGGTTTCTGCATTCGAGGGGGGGCTTCCGTGATGGGCATAGTTGCTGGAGATGCTGTTTTAATGCAAAGCAGTCCTACTTTGAAGACTATTAAGCAGATGTACCGATATTGTCAATAAATAAATAAAAAATTTTCAGTCTGACTACTTTCCTGACAAACCCTGTAGTATTCAAACTAAAAACTCATATCAGTATTTTCCCCTCAGTCAATGAAATAATTGTAATATTTCAATGTTATTATCCATATTATAAAAGACTAAAAGTAAATATATCAGATGACATACTGGAGCTAAAGAAAATGTTATGAATTTTCTATTTATTGTTGTATGTTCTATAATTATGACACTGTCTCAGACAGAACTTTGTGGTACCCCATCACACTGGCTGTAAAAGTACTCTGCAGTTTCCACATGAATGTTTATTTCACACAACCATTATTTTGTAGTGGGGCTACATCAATAGGTGTCCACAGGACTACACCTGATGATGTAACCCTACTACGAAATCATGGTCACGTTAAATAAAAATTCATGTGTAAACTGCAGTTGGTTCTTTTACCTCCAGTATTCTAGAATTGATTCACTATATCAAAAGCAACAGAAAGTTAAATATTAAGCTCATTTATTAGAAATTAAAGAAAGTTTTCAATAATTTTCATGTTAAACTACCGGAAAATAATTTTTCTTTACTTCTATTGTTATCTAACAATCATAAAACATCTAAATTATGAAGTAAACTAGTAACTAGTAATTATGTGTAAATAAAAACTAATAATTTGAAGTTTGGTGCTTCCATTATAATGGTGAAGAGGAGTGGAAAAGTATATTTTGCTCATTTTTATTTTCATTTAAGGAAAAATATATGGGAATACAAAGAGCTTGTCACTGAAATTGTTTACGACTTCATAATTCCTGAGGTTTGCAAGGAAATAGTTGACCTAGGCAGGGAGGAGGAGCAGAAGGAATATCTTCAAACCATTCAGGATGAAGTGTACAAAACACTGGCAGATCCAGAAAGGGAAGACCAGCAACAAGGTGACTCAGAAAAAGAAGAAGAGATAGGATATGTAAACTATGATGAAGATGTTGAAGAAGCAGACCATGTTTATGTAATTCTTATTCCTACTCTTATAAAAAAGCATGTTATTCTCTTATGGGATGGCTAAATGAGAATTTAATATACATAATCAAGTATAAAATCACAACTAGAATTGCTCACATGTTTGAATTCACTCTTAGGTTAATTTCTGTTTTAATATGAAGCCACTAATTTAATTTTGTTACATATAGTGACCTAGAACCAAAAGTAATTACACCATCATATCCCTCTTCCTTGCTTTGTAGTTAAAATTTAACATTTAGTGTTTTAATATTCCTTGTTGTTGTTGAAAGTTCAAGAATCCTTAATTACTCCAATTTTTTAAATAATTAACATGCATGTTCATAAATTCAATATTTTTCATAAAAATCAATGTGATTTTTAATATGCTGCAAAATCATATCTTGTGGGAAATTTGTGTAGTCTTATAAATATTAGAGATATAATTTTCCAATGTTTACCAATTCTGAAAAACATTTCCTCTCTACTACTATACCCAATGCCCTTTTGCTATAATCTAAAAGTGCCAACATCAAAATCTAAATTAGTGAGAAAAATGTTTTGTAGGGATATTTTACCATTATTGGAGTACTACTGTTATTACTTTTGTTCACTGGAGATTAATATTTCATGTTAGTTCTCAAATCCTAGATACACTTAGCAGTTAATAAGGCATCAATAAATACTCCCTGTGTTTACTGCACATTTGCATTTTCCCTATAGCTTGGGGTTCCTCTTTGTCTGTGTGAGCTTCTTGAATTACAACTTAATGAAACTTTATGTTAGGGGGCTTGATTGATGGTCTTCAAATATTTGGGTGCTCTAGTCAATTATTAGATCTTCTGGTGAGGGTCTGCTCTTTTACCAGTACCAAGTGGAATGATGATTCACCCAATAGGGAATTCATGCATTGTACTTTTTTTGTATTTATTATAAAGTTTTGGTATTTCTTATTCAGTTCCTACACTAAAATGCCACATTTTGGTATCCATCTGGCTTAATCTAACAATTCCTTAAAAAATCTCAATTGGTTAGGTTCCAGTTAGGTAGTGAATAATTGCATATTACTTGAAATTCGTCTTAATAGGAACATTTGTATCAAGAATTGGGAAATGACCAGGAATGCACGGTGCAGGATGAGATGTATGAAATGGTGGCTGGTTCAGAGAAGGGAGACAGCTCAGAGCAGTCACTTGGCCCGAGAAGTGAGGAGGAGCAAGGTGTCACGGCCAGTGAATGTGATGGAGATGAGGAGAATGTAAGTTTGTTTTCCACACTTTGGAGAACTGACTTAAATGAGCTGGTTATAGGCTAAATAATAAATCCAAACTTTGCAATTGGGTATGTTGATCTCTGGCTGTATGGCAAAGGAAAAATGATCCATGATCATACATACATAGTAGAATAAATCCTTGGATTATCAGAACGACCACAATAAAAATAATTAGGGAATATTTTGTATAACCTTCTTAATTTTGTTTGCAGCTTTCTTGATCTCTTGGGTTCACATATTGTGAACATCTAAGGCTTTAAGAAAGGGGTTTTGATTGTAGATTTCATATTGACTAGCTTAAGTTTTTTGATTTCAGCAGCTATAAGACCAGTAGTATGAACTATGATATCAATAGAAACACCTGCTTTAACTGCTTCATTGTGTAATTTAAAGTTAAATTCTACAGTTTTTAGTTCATTTTCTCTGAAGAAGAACCACTGGAATTCTTCAATATATACAGATTCCACTAAATCATGACCGAAACTTCAATCTTTGTTCATTTTATTTGCTCGTTATAAACTGATTGATATAACTTATTTTGTACAACTTTAACTGAGATGTGCTTGAATAGGAAATACTGGGAGAGAGAGGAGCAGAAGAGCAGGAAGATAATCTACAAGATGAGATGCCTCTGATGTTGAGTAGCCCAGAGGTAGAAGATAAACAACCACCTGACCCAACAGATGAGGAGGAAGAATACAGAGATGAGGTGAGAGAGTGAAAATTTTATTCAAGAAGTGTTAATTAATGAAGACAAAGAGTGCATACATGAATTGCTTGAAATATTAGGATAACTGCACCTGCTTTTGCTGTAACAGTGGCTCGTGTGAGGGGAGGAAGACATCAATTTTGATTTATCCAGATGATCTAATCTTCCACTGTTGTGTAGGGTCCGACTATATACTTATTACTGTCTCCTTACTGATGTCCTGATGCTCATGTTACACTACTCTACGACACTCTTGGTAAATTGCTTTTACAACATGATCTGCTTGTAGTATGTACTTGGTTGCATACATCACTTTCCCTTCTTCTGTGACTTTTTCCATCTTCGTGTGGGTTTGTGGAATGTAATTGGCCTCCTCCATGTCTTCGCTCTGTCCATTACTACGAGGGTGGTTGGAAAAGTTTCTGACCCAACAAAGATACGAGACATTTTTTCTGAAATTTTTTTTTATTGTTCAACATAGTCTCCTTGTAACTCTACACACTTCTCCCAGCAATGCTCCCATCTCTGTAACCCGTACAAAAAGTACTCGGCATTTTTCTCTGCAAAATAATTGTTCATGATGGTGATTGACTCTTCATTTGACGAAAATCTCTTTCCTCTGAGCGCAATTTTTAAATGGAGGAACAAAAAGAAGTCGCTTGGGGCTAGATCTGATGAGTAAGGCAGATGGTCAAGCAGTTCAAACTGTCATTTGTGGATTATCGTCATGGCAACTGCTGAGGTGTGAGACGGTACATTGTCTTGGTGAAACAGGATTTTCTTTTTCTGCAAATGTGGCTGTTTTTCAGCAAGTTCTGCCTTCAGATTTTCAAGTTATGATGCATAGTATGCTCCTGTAATAGTTTTTCCTTTTTGAAGATAATCGATTAAAATAACTCCATGACTATCCCAAAAAACAGT
>WURS02267092.1:0-19090 GCA_011762765.2 Rhinocypha anisoptera
TGGATGTCGTGTTAGCCCAGTGGGTAGTGTGCTTGGCTACTGACCGGGGTACCCGTGTTCGAGACCGGTGACGACTCCGGACACCTCCAGCTAAACCCAAGCGGAGTGATTTTTCGGGTACCACATCTTCGTAGGAAACCACAGGCGGCACGGGGAAATTAACTGGCCACTCTACCCTGATGTGTGAATTTCCACATGCCCCGTGGGTTTAGCACTAGGTGAGCTCTATCCTCATTTAACAGCTTGAATACTGTGGTTTTATTGTGGTAAGGATATTTGTTGGAGTGCAGAAAAATACTAAAATATTATTGAGCATAGGAAAATTTCAAGTTTAGTTCAAAAGGTAACGCAAGAAAAACTTACAAATCTATTCAGATAGTAATTCCGTACAGAAAACTAATAACTGTGATGAATCTAATGAGAGTAACGCCTGCAAGTGAAATTGACTCATATCAGTACCAATCATCAAAAAGAGGACATGATAACAAAAAGAAAGCCGAAAATTATGTAAACACAGTGAAAGAAAATGCTCTGATCACCACAAGGACATGTTACGAGAAATACGAAGCTACGGCCATGAGAAGGATTGATCAGGAGGAAAAGTAAATAAAAGAATATACGAAACAAATTTCTATTCACCCCACCTTAAGTTTTACACCACTCTTTCCGTTTATATAAAACTGTATTCTCCCATTAGACCACCTCTTTTTCCTCGTAAAACAACTCATTTGCGGAAATTATTAATAATTCTGGAAGCAAATGAAGAGTCTTGGAAAAATCTGAAATGGCTCCACATGAAAAATGTCGGATGAGCTGTGCCGTACTTCGGATGTCAGCCGAATAACGGGTTAATAAAATAATATATGTTTATGAGGCAAACTCGTAGGGTGAAAGGACGAGGACGTATTATTCCCTCTGGAAGGGATACTGTAAGGGTATTACGAAGGAAGCCATAGGAAATGAAAAAAACACATTTAAAAAAGGGAAAGTTTATTTAACGCGTTGGTGCTTTCTAGTTCTTGCGATTGTAGCCAGGGTTGAGAAAGAAAAAAACCCTTGATTCTCCGCCGTCAATGGAATTTCTGTTACATTCAGCCTCCGAGGAAGTCGAAAGCTGAAACATTCAGTCCGAGGGAAAGTCAAAGATAAAAAAAACTTTGGTGCAGTAAATTAATTAAAGGTGGGCAGGTGCAGTAAATGAATTAAACTTAAGCATGGAAAGTTTACCAGATAAAATCAGATGGGCGTAAAAATCAAGAAGTAAATCAGCGTAGACAAAAATTGAGATATCATCGCTTTTTTTTAACCCAGCGCTGGGGGCGATGTCTATCTTGTCACTTATATAAATAATACTTTCAGGATTTACTTGGTGAAATTCTCTCAACATATAGGAAAGAGTTTCCGACGTGACTTCGTGGAACTGCTTCATGATTAAATGAGACACAACTTTGAAAATTCCACATATATTTTTTTTTTTGGATGATGTTGCATTGCGACGAAACCCGGGTCGTATAGAGAAAAAATGTATGTGGAATTTTCAAAGTTGTGTCTCATTTAATCTTTGATATTCTTGTTGTGGGTTCTATTCCCCTCTACCGCCGTTCATTCGAATTTCCCGACTTGCCGGAGACAATACCTCTCTCGAGTTTCGTACGACGGCAGATTCCTCATTCCCCCTTGATTTCTACCTGGAAAACCTCATTTAATATCCTCCGAAAGGAAACTGAGCACACCTAGGGACAACTGAAACCCCTTTTCCTTCCGAAAACAAACAAAGATATCCTCTTAACACTACGATATGCTGCCACGGACGTGGAAACGAAGCAAAACGAAATTCGGTTATGTGGGGGGAAGAGGGTAAGTCTCACCAACAGAGTGACTTTGACCCTCTCCCCCGCGTCTGACAAACGACTAGATTAACCTGACGCATTGTTACCTTGTAGATTTTTCCCCCCTCGCAAAACTTTCCCTCTCGACTCGCTAAGCAAGCAAGCACTATAAGGAAGTTAACGGAACGTTTGTCAAGAGCTCGAAAATATATAATTGTAACGTAATCGAGAAAAAAAAATTATCGATGCCAAAAAAAACATTTCGACGTATCCTAAGATGCGAGATACGTGACCCCCGGTGACTCCAAGGTTACCCGCGCGAGCTCCATCCACAACGATGGATGATTCGATCACTCGTTCGACAGATTCGACGCGTACTCGTGTTTTTTCGCGTACACTCGGAACATTCAGCGAAATATTTTTATTTAGATCTCAGAGTGGACATTTCTGCTGCCCTGTCGAACGGGAATTGACTCAAATTCTTTTCTTCCCCCCTCCCTCATCTCGAAGTATATCTAGAATTCAATTTTTAACACGAACAACTCAAAGACCACTATTTATATTTCTGTTCGTTGCTGAATAATGCCAACATTAGACATTTTCTCCCTACATACGCCTAATCCCAACCACATGGCCACGTTGACATCGAAGGATGATTCAATCACTCGTTTGAATGATTCGACGCGCTCACCTGTTTTTCGAGTACAATTGGATAAATTCATCGAAATGTTTCCATTTAGATTTCGGAGCGAACATTTCTGCTGCCCTGTCGAAAAGGCGCTTTTGACTCAAATACTTTTCCTCTTCCCTTCACCGTTATTTCATCTCGATGTATATCGCCACTTCGATTTTTGAACTCGACAACTCGAGGACCCTACTACTCACAACATTTATTTTTCCGTTGGTTTCTGATCGATGCCAGCTTTCCCACATTTTATCCCTCAATACTTCTACTCACCACGCAAATGATTTTTGATGACCCAAATATCATGTTTAATTGTGATAATGCTTCAACAACTTTTATCACTATCGATCTTAAGAATCAATGTTCTTTTAATATTGGAATGTTTTCATTTAATTTTTACTGGTGAATTACTCAATTTTGTATCATTCATTCAGGATATCATTCGAAAAGGTGCAAACATTTGCCAAAAAACTTATTTGAGATGAAAGTTGAGTAAGGTACCTCGTATCATTTCTTTTTAGAATTTTATTAAAATTAATTAATGAGTAAACGTAACATGAATGCGCGTCTTCCTAAGGAAAATACTTTTGTAAGTGAATTCTTCTGTAGAGAAATTCTCTGTAAGGAATTTTTTCTAGATAAACTTATCTATAAAGAATGATTCTACTATTCTACTATTCTACTACTCTACTATTCTACTACTCTACTATTCTAGGGAAAACTTATCAAGGGTTTTTCTCTTCCTCTGGGGAAACTAAGAAGTATATTTCGAGGAAAACAATTTATTAGGGGTATATTTTATTATGGAAAACTTTTCTAGGTAAATTTTCTTTTATGGATTATTGTTCTACGTAAATTTTATTCTAAGATATCAAATTTCTAGGATAATAGTTTTCAATGGAAATATTTTAGTGAAATTCACTTTGAATGAACATATTTCCT
The DNA here is from genome assembly GCA_011762765.2 of Rhinocypha anisoptera. Lineage (NCBI taxonomy): Eukaryota > Metazoa > Arthropoda > Insecta > Odonata > Chlorocyphidae > Rhinocypha > Rhinocypha anisoptera. The sequence goes on from WURS02267092.1 coordinate 3,457, forward strand.
GGCACAATTTTTTCTGCTATCTTCACTTTATAAATATTCTATATATTCATTCTATTTATTTAACATTTAATTTTCCCACATGGATATATTACCGTTCGTGTTCAACTTGGTTGTAATGAACGATCATGACATAACATTCATTCATACACGGTGCATGTCTTCACCTACAAATTTGGAAAGGAATTAATGGTGTTTCGATTAACCTATAATATATCCATATCAGGACAGCCGACATTAGTGTAAAGACTGCGAAAGTAATAAGCACGTTTGAGATAACAATGAAAATAAGCAGCCAAAACGCTAGAGGTAGTGAAAACATCATTTTTTCGCAATTTCACACAAATTAAGGTTCTAATTGGACTATTGACAGCGCGTAGGGTTTCCCATCCTTGTGGTCCGCGTTCGTTTCTGGGTTGCGTCAAACATTTTTCAGACCTGACTATTCCGATAAATATTTTTTTTTAATTTGTCAACCTGTATACGGATATCGCTCTTCCAAAACTTGGAATAAATCATAAATGATAATCTCTTCTCATTTCCCCTCCAATGAAAGTAATCCTTCCCTCAGAACCGACATTAAAACACAAAGGCCATCACACGACCCTCGCAAGCAACCGCGTTTCAAACTTAGATATTCTGTTGTGGGGTCTATTCCCCCAACAGCCGCTCATTCGATTTTTCCGACTTGACGAGGACTTGCACTTAACTTCTCTCGAGCCTCGCCTTCGGCAGATTCCTTAATCTTCCGAATTCTACATGGAAACCTTCAACTAACAACCCCCGAAAACCAACTGAGCACACCGAGGGACAACTGAAACCCCTTTTCCTTCCGAAAGCAAACAAAGGTATCTCCTTAACACTACGATATGCTGTCACGGACGTGGAAACCAAGCGAAACGAAATTCGGTTATGTGTGGGGGGAAGAGGGCAAGTCTCGCCAACCGAGTGACTTTGACCCTCTCCCCCGCGTCTGCCAAACGACTAGATTTCTCGACGCATTGTTCCCTTAGTCGATTTTTTTCCCCCTCGCAAAACTTTCCCTCTCGACATAATTAGGGTTCACTACGAACTTTTTTTACATTACGAAATTCGCATTGTGTACGTCGAATTGATTTCTCTATCGACTTGTTTCCTCCATGTCAAAGATCGATTCATACATTTTTGGTATGCTGATTCCTACTTAAAAATTAATTACATCTCGAGAAAACAATAATTGATATCCTATGAATGTTTATTTGTATTTTCTTAAATATATATATTCTCCACAAAGAATGCTTAAACGCGAGGTCAAAACTCAATGTCACCTTACGTTTCTCCGTCTTAATACACAGGTACTAGAATCAAGTCAACGGAACGTATGTCAAGAGCTTTAAAATATAACATTTTACCGTAATCGAGGAAAAAAAATCATCAATGAGAAAAAACATTTCGACGTACCCTCGGATCGAAATCCGTGACCCTCGGTGACTCCATGGTTACCCACGCGATCTCCATCCACTCCGCCACGTCGACAACGAAGGATGATTCAATCACTCGTCCGAGAATGATTCTAATCGTTACCCTGTTTTTCGCGTACCCATTGGATACGTAGATTTCGGAGTGAACATTTCTGCTGCCCTGTCGATCGGCGCTTGACGAAAATTCTCGTCTTTCCCCTCTCTCTACGACACATCTTCTCGATTCTCGACTTCAAATTTTTATAGGGATGTTTACACGGTGCATTAACACGCGCGAGTCAATGCGCGAACACATTCAAGGCCCGACACTCACCGTATAAACACGAAAAATTGCGACGTCGACGGGAAATCAGAACTTGTTCTGATCTGGTGCATGCGTTCTCTTAATTCCCACTCAAGAAGTCCACTGCGCAGGATGTCCGGATCTCACTGCTGGTGAAATATCCATGTTCGTTCTTTTGAAGGATATCTGTGGTTAAATTTTTGACATGTACCTTTAATTTTGATAACTTTTTCTCCTAAACTTCTACCGTTTCTCTTCCTCGAGGAATTATTTTGTTAAATTAAAGTAAGTCTTGATCAAGATTTAGTAAATTACTTCAACTTGGCGTTTTTTTATAAGATTTTACGTAGAAACTTCCTGAGAGGCTTATTTTCTTTATAAAAATATTTTGTGCGAAAAGTACAGCATTTCTATTCAAATCTTGTAATTATGATCTTCATCTACAAATTTTTCCACCTAATTTCGTTAAATATAACTTTTTATGCTGTTTTTGAGAGTTTGCCAGAAAAAATGTATCCTAATTAACTTTTAATAGCTGGAATACGTTGAATTCATTTTTAAATAAACGATCACAAAATAATTAATTTTCCGAAGATCCGATAATTTTACAAAACTAAAAGATGCAACAGATTAGAGCAGCTGTTCCTAGATTCTATTTTTCCATGCAAGTTACTGCGTACTAGTCATGTTGACAGTTATATGCGCAAAGTTATGTTCTTACTTACATAATAAAAGCCTTGTTGTGACACAAATATCATAGTGTATCTGACACGAAATGCAAAATTATGCTAAACATGACATTTCATTTTTCGGAATTTTGAACATCTTAGTCGGATTTTGATCCCTCTGTGTTTCGATTGCGTTTCTACTACGTCTCTCCTATATTATATTAAAACCTTGGGAAATCGTAAAATTTACCTAACTGACCATTAATTGTAAATAATATTGTTATAGTGTTCTGCTGTAAAAAAACAATCACGCAATGCGTCGCTATTCCACCGAAAAATTGCGAGAGCACATGCACCGTGTAAACATACATTTATTCGACGTCGCATTAAATACATTCAAGGTCTGATGTTGAATTAACTCGCGCGAGTTAATGCACCGCGTATAACACCCCTTAGAGAAGAAGAAAAGAATAAAAATCAAACCGCGTCATGTTTCTGACTTCTGTTCTTCGGTTGTGGTCCACTCCTTACTACTTTTCTCCGTTTCCATTCGATTGGACATCTGAATATACGACAGTTGTTATTTGCTCACTAATGATGGAAGGATTCCACCATGCATCAAAAAATTCTTCTCCTTCTAAATAGAATATCTGTCTTGCTTCGTATTATCACCTTGCTGATGTAACTGTGTCACGGTAGGGACTAAGTCCTCTTAACACCGCTTACTAGAGAGGTCTGTTTCTATATGAAAATCACAATGACAATATGACATTTCCATTTTTTCCATGCTGAACAAGTTGGCCAGGACATTTAGCATTTTACGACTTTCATATACCTGCCCGCCATTGCTTTGTGGGAATGTCTTGGGGAAGATAATAGGAAAGGTCTCTCATCTGGTGATTATAAAATAGTGTTTTACAATTTATTTATTTAAGCAGTTAGGATGAAATACTAGTTTTGTCGAGATACTGTAAAACCTATGGCTCGCAGAGAGTTTTGGTTGACTTATTATTCGTGAGTAATAAAGACAAAGTGTCACTCTATAAATTAAAATTTCTGTAGCCATTAAAAGGTTAATGTAAAATTGGCATGAAGAGATGAAGTTTTTTTAATTTAATAAATTTACAATGATGAGCTGAACAATTATTATAATTTAAAGAAAAATTCAATTTTGCTCTTCTTTAGCGATAATCATTTACGTAATAGCTATAGAAATTTTAATTCAGTAACTCGAATTTTGTAGGGATCTTTATTACTCACAAATCACCCGGTAACACATGGCGTCTGCAAGCCATAGTTCTTTCACAATTTCGAATGAAGTGATTTTCCTCCTTAATTGCATAAATTAATGCTGCACCACTCTTTTTTAACCACGAGATGATAGATATTTTCTACGTATTACCTTTAGTGAAGTGGCTGTGGAGACTGGAGTTGATCTTAAAATGATTTTTAGAACTCAGGTTTATAATCTAAATAATTCTGGGTCGTTCGTATGAGTATTCGTATTCACACAGTCACTTTCTAGTTTATACTGCGCTAGTTTACACTGAGGTGTCCAATGTTTGAATTGTAAATAAAGTAAATCGAACACCAAAGGGTGACGTTTTTCCATCTGGCGAATAAAAATTGAACCACGTGTTATGAGAGAATTGACAGCTGCGCGCAATATTTAGTATTCGAATAGTCTTTTTCCTATGCATCTTATATGTCTCAAGTATTTGAGGCCTAATATCTTTCTGTAGTGTTAGTTATTTTTAGAAATTAAAACTATCAGGACGTTAGAGATAGTCATATATTTATATGATTCTATACGTAACACAATGCAGCATCTTCACCCCAGGTTAGTGGTGGCTACAAACATTTACATTTGCCTATGTCAGTGGTATCTGAATCCAAGACGGAAGCCTGTGTGAAATAACCACCATGAATCTCCATAGTTCATTGGAGAAATACAAGGAAGGATTGATGTGACAACATTTTAAGGAATGTCTTGTCAAAGTTAATCTATATTTGTCTATCTCTGTATAGAAGACAGAGTAATAGCAGTAAGATGCAGTAGCAAAGACTTTGTTATATTTACTTACCAGTCATAGAGCATGCCTACAAGCGACCATGATGATGATGAGGTAGAAACAGCGTAAGTATAGGGGAAATAATACAAGAAGAACTCTATAGAGATGTTTTAGCAAGATGGGATACTGGAATGCTTGTTAAGAAAAAGTTGAATTGAGTGGAGTTATGGGAAAATAAAGACATATAAGAGATGAAAAAAATACCTTTTTGTCTCTAACATAAACAAGTAGTTATTAAATAATTCATGGTTTAAAAACTATCAAAAGAAGCTATATATTTGAAAGCCTCCAAGAAAAAAACAGAAGACAATTAGATTTTATAATCATTGAAGAAAGCCAAATAAATGGAGTACAGTGTGTATATCAGTTTCTTGAAGTAGATATAATTTGTACTTAACAGACCAACAGAACCTGAAATTAAATTTATTATAGTAAAAAGGGCATTAAGCATTATGAATGAGATTTATATAGACTGCAAAAGTTCAGTGGTAAAGAAGTAAATTTGGAAACAGAGCTTAAAATAAATAATATAAAATCATTGTCATGAGAAATCAATTTGTATTGAATCAAAAGTATTTAATACGCTATGATTTTTCCAAAATGTAACACATAGGATGGAAGAAAGAAGTAAACATAAAAGTCTAGACGCAGGAAGATAGAATGAATATATAAGATTAAACAATTAACTTAAAAATAATAATAACATGGTTAATGAGAAGTGGCTGGAAAAAATTTGAAGAAACTGAAGAGTTAGATTGAAAAGAAGGACATGATATAAATCACAGAAAGTTATGAAATAAAATATGGGTTTGAAAATGACAGAAAATCATTACAGCGAAATAGATAATTAAAAGGAACGAATATTAAACTTAATTAAAGGAAGAAATTTGCATATCACCATGGACTAATAAAAAAGTAAATAAAGAGGACATGAACTGTTAAGTAGCTTCTTGTTGAGGGATATTTTATGTGGCTCAATTAGGAAACCTTGTCAAATACTGATGTTGATGATGAATAAAACTTTTATAATACATTCAAAATGAATATATGGGAAATATGAAAGAGTTTTGCTGCTCTAAGAGATCCCTTTTCAATAGTTATACCCAAATTCAATCAAAGATTTATTAAACTAGCTCCCCCATCTTAGCTTCGCCAAAGATATAGAGTACACATTTTAGTAAAATATGCAACACAGCTAGAATAAGTTTGGCCTCTATTATCTTCAGATATTCCTCCCAAACTATATCTGACAATAATGAAAAAAATGGCAATATTCAAATCTAGTCAAAAATGAAATGATAATCATTACAATTCTTATGCAATGAAATTTTGGCAGTGTGCATTAAACTTCAAGTACAGCTAACTATAATTAAAACCAAACATTAGTATAGTGATACATAGTTGAAAAGTGTAAACAAAATAAATATGTGTATGTCTGTTTAACATCCCCCTCATATTTTACCCCTTTTCACCATTTAATAAACATATTTTTTAATAATTGAAGGTTGAAAATGTTACACGATTTGAATTAATGAGAATATGATTCCCAATTAAATGAAAGTTAATAAGGGACTCAGCATTGGTGAATTAAAATACGAAATAAATTTATAACACAAACTGATTTCACAATTTTTAATTAGCTACAATTTATATTTTCTTATGTTGCACTCACGCGGTAGACTTAACTGGTACAATAAAGAAATATTATTCTTCTAGATGTATAACTAAGACTTTGTGATAATCCATTTTAATGAAAAAACTGCATTTACTATATAGATAGCATAAGAAAAAAGGCTTATATAAATACTATTTGAATTATTTCTTCTACAATTTAAACGAAGTATCTGTTCATCGAGTGATCGGAAGAATATATTTATATTGAAAGAAACATTTAATGGTAATCCATAAAAAATATAATTTTTCCGATAGATAATTAAATTTAAAATTATCCGCGACCAATATGTGTACATTAAGCACATTTGAAATTATAATGTTGAACGTTGAGTATTCGTATAAATGGGTCGGTTACATCACAGATTATTATGACTCTGCATATTTAAAATGCTATTGCCCTATGAGGTTTCTAAGAAGCATCTGCGAAAGTATTTAATTAACAATTTCGCAACCATTGAAAAAGCCTAACTAAAATATACGTAAATATTTCGAAAAACTCTTATCCCCTCAAATCAAATATTAACGCCTTCCATTCACGCGTGGCATGTGTCTGTTAAATTTTATGCCGATGAAGAAAGAAGAAATGAATATATTTTAAAAGAAAAATCTACGATGTTTTGTCATTACTATCAATGTTGTGTCAATACTACCGTGATACCTGTTACGTGTGTGTGTGTGAACCTTTTCCCACCCTAGCCCCCAATCATAACCACGCTGTTCTTGGTTGGGAGTAAGTTAAGGCGAGTTAAGTTGCACTGTGTACGTGTATGAATAAATTACTTTTCTTTAATCACGTGAACAATGACAATCATCCTATGATATAAGTAACTGGAAGTATATATTTTCTACTGAAAGAGACATGTTCAATGAACATCCATTTTCAATTAAAGTAAATTAATTTTTAATTATATTCTACTACGTTGGACACATTTAGCGCATTTGACATTTTGCTGAAATCATAATTTGAACTTTGAGTAATCATATAATTCAGCCTAGTGCATCACGGGTCATACGAACTCTATAATTTTTAAATGCTATTCTTACGATATGTTATTCTGAATGAAATACAAATGTGTTAATTTAACAAATGCGCCATTAATGAAGAAGCATAAATCTGAGACTAGTTAATATTTCGAAAAAATCCTCCTGTCCCCTCGTCTTCCATTTCATGTGTGAGATAAATACACTGCCGATGAAGAAAGAATAAATCATAATGAATAATTCTTGAAGAAAAGTCTATTTAGTTTTGTCATTACTGTCATGATACCAAAGATGAATGCATGAGCCCTATCCTTGTATTGACTCCCTACACCTGATCTACACCAAGCTGATCCGACCAAAACCTGTCGTTACGGGAGGAAATTAAGGTGAGTGAAGTTTCATTGTGTGATAAAATAAAATATGTTTCTCTCTCCACGTGAATAATGATAAGGAATCCTAGTAAATGAAATACAATTTTTAAGCAGGAAATTTTCAAAACCACTAATCTATTTTGTTAACAAGATAGAGGAACAGTATTTTAGAGTACTACTAATTTGAATAGATTGTTAGCGTTACTGATGATCTCCAAACTACATGATTTCAATTTCCATACAGGGATTTTCAAAGTGACTCACTTGCTATTCGATCAACCTGGCAATATCCCTCACCCTCTAACAATTTGGAATACTACTTATATAGAGGCGATATACGTCAGTGACGGAGAGAAAGCCATTTGAGGTTTGTTACACTAAGGTTAAAAAGTAAAAATTGTGCTCAATATAAAAGTGAATTGACATGATACTTACAAATCGAAGAGATTGTGATCCACGGGGTAATAACGTGTGCCGGAACTTGTAATGAGACAATTGGACATTGTGGAAATTGCATATTTCACAACACACACGTCACGTGGAAGAATCTCGTGTCAAATTTCTCTTGCCTCGCAATTGATTGGCACATGAGGACCACTGCGATCACAAATGATGCCCACGAAAACGTGACACTTCACACAATTCACTCTTAAGTGACTTCTCCCTTCGAACTTGGACGGCGCACTTCCCCGATCCGACTGGAGTGTGAATGGCAGCGGGGCTCCCTCCATGAATGATCGCCGACACCTCGATCTGAAATGAAACATCGACACAAGATTTAATCCTTCGCCATTCTGTTGAACTTTACAATTTGGTGTATCCAACGAGTATAAAGCTGCAGTGAGTTATCGTCGCCCTAGCACACTGTCGCCCAATACGACGACACATCACTATTTGAACAATTTGAATCGAGAAGAAGTTTCAGACAAAGTCGCTCAAAACCCATAGTTCACTGAGCCGAGTGGATTCACGCTGACCTCCTTGCCCGTGCTTTTCACTACTCGTTCCCTTAAAAATTTTCACTTTCGGAACTCAAGGTTATTCATATCTACTTCCATGCTCTTCTTCCACCTCACCAAAACATTCGATGTGGTCACCCTCACAATAAGTACACAGAACGGAAAACGGTATGCTGCTTTCATCGCAGGGAGGGAGGAAATTTTCGACGCCGACAATCAATTCTCGGGGGGAACATTTTTCTCGCCGTCCCTAAATCCCTCACTGCCATCCCTCTGACGAAATTCCTTCGAGAATCATCGACCAACTCGATTCCTCTATTTTTGATCGTAGGCCTCACTCACAAAAGGCTCGACCTCCATGCCCACCTAGTAGACGGCCCACAAAACGAAACACGGAGTTTCAAAGAGAGAGAGAAAAAATTTATAAATCACAACATGTTGATGCGAAGTGGATGGGCGTATTCGTAGTGGGATACTGAGCCTCAAGGTCATGTTCATCACTCATTGCAATGTCGAACTGTATCGCGGATCCATCGGATTTACCATTGGTTATTTATTGATAATTTGTCCTAGACGGTTTATTACCACGTAATATGCAATGTCGTCTTTCTTTGTCCGCCCTCCAAACTTTGCAGTCCACAATCTCACTTCTCTCCTCCTTCGTCCTCATAATGTTTAATAAAGAATAAAGATCAAACGGCGGCACATGTTCTAGGGACCTGATGATGACGAAATAACTTCGAAAAGCGGGGTCGTGTATTTTTATTTCTTTTTGTGGACGTTTGTAAAAGTTTTTACAATGAATATATATTCGTTCCACCAAGTCCGACCTCATGTTGTCTCATTACAATCATTCATTACTCAAAACTTTATATAACTTCAAATAAGTCTCCTGGGATTTAAATCGCACTGCGTACATATTCAGTGGGTGGTTGACTCCTTTCAGTCTATCAACATGCGGACACCCGAATCTTTCTACCATAATAGCATATAATACTTAACATTCACAAAGAGCGGCTAGGTCTATTCTGATAGTACTGCATTACAGAAGTCACCACAGCACTTCTCTTCCTTCTGCAAATGTCATAAATAGAGTGTCAAGTCATTCCCATGGCCACCCGGTGAGTCGGCAAGGAAGGGGCGGGCGCTACTCGCGGCATAACGACCGTGATTCATTGTCGATTTCCTCCTGGATTCCAAATGCAATCATTTCAAGAATCCAGGGTATTAGTCTAAATATTGCCGCAAAACCATTTGAACGCTCTTATACCTCCAAGCTACGAACGTCGATACCCTGACAATTTCAATACGACACACCCAGACGTTGAAGTTGCATTTCCAGCTGCCGATAGAAATGAGGAACCATATTCTGGCAGTAGGTTTACAGGCCCGCGCACCTTCCACTAGAAGTGGTTTTACATTTCAAATTTTACCTAGAGTTTGGAGTAACATATACTTTTGTTCCTTTACTGAGACTTTTTACCCATAGCTGTGGACATAAAATACTTGAAAGTTCATGTATGGTATAAATTGTACATAGATTCAAAATAAGTAAATATTGCTCCATACGATAATTGACCTGGCTGGAGTCAGTAGTGCACCTGCCTTTCCTTCCTCTTTAGACACCCCTCTCTGGAGTGGGGTGTCATAGGAAACGATAAAATGATTGGTTGATTGATAAAATGTGTGTTTGCAGAAAGTATGGTTGTAAATTGGAGCTTTTGAAAAGAAAGCATTGGGAATAAAATATCAGTAACCGAGATATGAGAACCGAGAATAAATAAAATATGTTATCCGAGACGAGTTTTTTCTTAAGAGGTCAAATATTGGTATCATTACCTCATGTAAGTATGCAACATCAATGGTTTAAATGTGAATAAAAAATCAATTCTTAGCAAACCCATAAGAGGCTTCTACCCCATTCACCAAATCATTCTAATTCCTCAGAAATTCATTTTTCATTGTCTGAATTTGCCATCTCACTTTGTATAGACAAAGCATAAGGTAACATGTTTGTCTTTTTTACTTTATTTCGACGACCAAATGCATTTTATGTATCCTTAATAAAGTTTTGGATATTACCTACCTCTATGAGAGATTTTCCACTGTATATTTTTTATAATTATAATTTTTATGTGGCAACAAATTTTTTAATTTATTCCACGAATGAATTTTTAACTAAGTAAAATATTTAGTTATTATTTAAGATATTAAGGTACAAAAAATTGTGAGGGAGGGGTGAAATGGGAAAAGAAATATAACATATGACAGCATGAATAATGAAGGGCATTGATTCCACAATGATTATAATGAGAGAAAATGAGCAAACTTATGTGACAAATGAAAATTAAACCAATTACTACTACATTTTAAAAATGATCTTATTTGTTTTTAGTTTGAATATATAAGCACTTTGCATGATTGAAACTGGGTAGCATAATAAATATTGTATACAAAACTAAAGCAAAGAAATAAGGTAGTAGCAATTGTCTTTAAGCCTTTGCACTTGGTTGTCAAATGAGGCTCTAAATGGCTATAGGAGCCAGCAACTTGCATTTTGGGTTTCACTAGACATGTATATATTTTGTTATGATTAAATACAGAGCAGTCCTAAATAAGAGAATATGTCTTTAAAAGAGTTGGAATATTGAAGCAAAAAAAGTTAGAGCAATAAACATTGAGGGCTTAGGGATAAACAAATCCAAAGTATCTCAGCAACAAATTAATTGATACAGTCATACAAATATTCTTTTGATTTGGAATTAAAAATGATTATTTTACAGTAATAATAAGAGAAAAACTTTTTTTTGCAATAATTATTAACATTGGAAAAACAGCTGTGATTTATGGGTTTTAGGATTTTTACTAAACTTATCTACCAAATTATTCTAACTGCGACTCAAATGGTAGGTCTTAATAATATATTATCGTTCGAAAACAATTGGTCAAAAAATGCGTAACCCAAGAATATTTGTGTATTTTTGTAACATGGAAGAATATACATTGGGAATAAGTTTCAAAAAGGAATCATTATAGTAATGGTTAATAAAGATCATTGCCATAATAACTTAAAAACGGGCATTGGAATTAATGCTTGATATTTAAGCAAAACTTCATACTTAATTTCCACTTCCCATTGAAATATATCATTTTCAGATGCCACACACACACACACATTAACATGCACTCAAACGACGTTAGTGGCGATCTTAGTAGTAATTAATCCAACTTGTGGCGCTAGTAGTTATTAAACCCTCGTCGTTTTGGTATGCGCGATAGTTCAATGAATGTTAAAAATATATATCTATTTAGGTTTTTTAGCGTTTATTGTTTGATTGCGGTTAATTCTTCGGCGAGTATAAACATTGGCGACGATTTAAATGTGACTCTAAACCAGACTCTAAATCTGACTTTAAACTGATTAATATTCCGAATTGTACGTAATGTGTCTCCTGGTTGTTATGAGGGATGGTGCGTCTGGAAAAAGTCTTTGACTGGAACTGTCAACGAGGTTGGATGGAAAACTGCTATTCCGAGGATGAATTTTGAGTCGAAACATGGGCAGATTGTCTGCGAAAAGTATTTTTTTCTCAAGTGTCTGTATGCGGTTGTAATAACCGTCACTAGCGATCAATAAGTCAGTTTGTTTTAACTATTATATGGGAAAATTACCGCCAAGATTCTATCCAGGGAGTGCCCGCGGGGGTTCCGTTGATGAATGAATTACTGTCAGTTTAAAATGAGACTGTCGACATTTCAGATCAAATTATTAAAGAAACCGTAACACAAACTACATAGTTTTTCATAAATAGTACTTATGAAATAATTATTTTCAATGTGTCGCAATTGAGTCCGAAAAATAACTCTCGTGCACATTTCAGAAAATACAATCACACGATGTTGTAATAAACATTAATAGTCAAAGTGTGACTGGGACATTATACTGAATGCGTTTTATCATGGCTTAAGTACTATTAAGTATTAAATTCTATTTTGTATGTCGATTTCGGTTTACGGTGTGCCGTAGACTTTGGTCATTCTTTTTTATACAGTGAAATAATATAAATATATATATATTACCGATGTCTAAATTGAATTTTTAATAGTCAACCTTAAATCTGTGATAAACAATAAGACGACACTATTGATTTCGAGAAATTAACTGTATTGAATTTTATAACTTACGCTACATTAGTTCACACGAATATGACACCTTAAGAAAGAAGGCGCAATGTGAGTCGTCCAGATTTATTCATGCAAGTACACTCTGTTAGTTCGCGAATGCTTTAAAACGATTAGGATATGAGTCAAAGCATGTATTATATGTACAGAGTCGTACCAAAGATAAGGGATTAACGTTGTTAGTCATTTGTTTAAAAATTCATTGGTTGTGATTAGTGAAAATATGATAAAATAATAAATCAATTTTAACATATTTTGTTATTTCAGTGAAAATTTAATATTTCTCCGATAAAATTATTGATTTATTAAAATCCTTAATCTTACAAAATTAAATAATATCTCACCCTATGAATACAGTACTAATTACCAAAAGCCAACTGGGGGAAATTTAATATTAGCCAATAGGAAATCAGCATTCGAAATTCGACCAGCCAATCACAGTTAAGCACTAAAGTTACAGTTCATTTAGCGTATGGACTTCGTGGTGGGTGGACGTCGTGTGTCTGTCTGTCCCCACCAATGACGAAAGGAAAGTTTTTGCAGTGCGGCGAAGGACTTGAGTCACCGGGAATCGAAAGTTAAGAAATTATTTTCGTAATTTTCTTAAGGTTGAAGATGTTACACGATTTGAATCAATGAGAATATTATTCCCAATTAAATAAACGTTAATAAGCGACTCAGCATTGGTGAATTAAAATACGAAATAAATTTAAAACAGTGACCTTAATCTGATGGAGTCAATTAGTAAACGTAAAATGAGACTGAAGATTAATAATATCGTCAACCTTCGCGTCGGTGCGTAGTTGAATTTCTGAACGTCTCACATACAGTCAACAGAAGAAGTAAAAAATATAATTCAAAATGAGACGTTAATGATTCCGTGGTAACCTGAAAAAATAACGTCAGTTTCTTTATTTTTGTATATGTTTATTTTTCAGTGTATGTGAAAAGATTTAGTATTGAATTTCCTTATTTTTTTAATTACCCATTGCACTCATGTAAAAATCTTGGGGGTAATGATATATCTTGTTAATACTCCTCTGATTTCACAATTTTTAATTAGCTACATTTTATATTTTCTTATGTTGTACTCACGCGGTAAACTTAACTGGTACAGTAAAGAAATATTATTCTTCTAGAGGTATAACTAAGACTTTGTGATAATCCATTATAATAAAAAAAACTGCATTTACTATATAGAAAGCATAAGAAAAGAGGCTTTGTTATAATGTTGAACGTTGAGTATTCGTAGAAATGGGTCTGGTGCATCACAGATTCTGCATATTTAAAATGCTATTTCCCTATGAGGTTTTTAAGAAGCATCTGCGAAAGTATTTAATTAACAATTTCGCCATCATTGAAAAAGCCTAACTATGATATACGTAAATATTTCGAAAAACTCTTATCCCCTCGAATCAAATATTAACGCCTTCCATTCACGTATGGCATGGAAGGCTGTTAAATTTTCTGTCAATGAAGAAAGAAGAAATGAATATATTTTAAAAGAAAAATCTACGATGTTTTGTCATTACTACCGTGATACCTATTATGTGTGTGTGGGTGAACCTTTTCCCACCCTAGCCCCCATGATAACCACGCTGTTCGTGGTTGGGAGTAAGTTAAGGCGAGTTAAGTTTCATTGTGTACATGTATAAATAAATTACGTTTATTTATTCACGCGAGAAAATACAGGTAATCCTAGGAAATGATTAATTGGAAGTATATATTTTCTACTGAAAGAGACATGTTCAATGAACACCCATTTTCAATTAAAGTAAATTTTCGTAAGATAAATGACACACTTGGTTTTTAACCAAGTGTGTCATTTATCTTGCGATGAATCGTTTCCACCAAGTAACGGCCGAAAACAACATCTAAAGTAAATTTATTTTTAATTATATTCTACTACGTTGGACACATTAAACGCATTTGACATTTTGCTGAAATCATAATTTTGAACTTTGAGTATTCATATAATTCAGCCTAGTGCTCACGGGTCATTAAGACTCTACATTTTTTAAATGCTATTCTTACGATATGTTATTCTGAATGAAATACAAATGTGTTAAATTAACAATTGCGCCATTAATGAAGAAGCATAAATCAGAGACTCGTTAATATTTCGAAAAACTCCTCCTGTCCCCTCGATATCGAAGATTAACGTCTTCCATGGCATGTGTGAGATAAATACACTGCCGATGAAGAAAGAATAAATCATAATGAAAAATTCTTGAAAAAAGTCTATGAAGTTTTGTCATGACTGTCATGATACCAATGAGGAATGCGTGAGCCCTATCCTTGTATTGACTCCCTACACCTGATCTACACCAAGCTGATCCGACCAAAACCTGTCATTACGGGAGGAAATTAAGGTGAGTGAAGTTTCATTGTGTGAATAAATAAAATATGTTTCTCTCTCCACGTGAATTAATTATAATTTTAATGCATAAAATTATCAAAACCACTATTCTATCTCGTTAACAAGATAGAGTAACAGTATTTTAGAGTACTACTAATTTGAATAGATTTTTATCGTTACTGATGATCTCCAAACTACATGATTAGAATTTCCGTACGGGGATTTTCAAAGTGTGTCGCTTGCTATTCGATCAACCTGGCAATATCTCTACCCTCTAACAATTTGGAATACTACTTATAGAGACGCGATATACGTCAGTGAGGGAGAGAAAGCCATTTGAGGTTTGTTACACTAAGATTAAAAAGTTAAAATTGTGCTCAATATAAAAGTGAATTGACATGATACTTACAAATCGAAGAGATTGCTATCCACGGGGAAATAACGTGTGCCGGAACTTGTAATGAGACAATTGGACATTGCGGAAATTGCATATTTCACAACACACACGGAAAGTCCACAAACGTGGAAGAATCTCGTGTCAAATTTCTCTAGCCTCGCAATTGATTGGCACATGAGGACCACTGCGATCACAAATGATGCCCACGAAAACGTGACACTTCACACAATT
>WURS02267203.1:0-19090 GCA_011762765.2 Rhinocypha anisoptera
CCCGTTGGGATAAGTGTGTCCGTCGGGGAGGGGAGTACTTTGAAGGGGACAGAGACGTGTAACTCGTAAATAAAGTAAATTTTGTTTTATGACATCAGTCTACGTATTTTTTGAACAGCCCTCGTATATATATATATAACATTGTTGTTTTGGAGACGATTTTGAAAATATTTAAAAGCGGTTGACCCCCTACTTGAGAGATATTCCCGTACTATATCGTAGATGTGAATCGGTATTCCAGTAGTTGGTGATTGTTTTTCTTCCTATGTTTCTTTTGTTTTGTAACATGCCCTTTGGAAAAATTCAACCAGAAAATAAATCAGAGGAATATAAAAGGCTAGAGCTTCATCTGTCAAGAAAAATGAAACGGCGGAAGAGAGATAAGCTAAGCATGCATCTTTAAGTTTAGAACCTCACCTAAAAGGGTAAAATGAAACAGAGGAAGAGAGGACCTAGATATCCTGGACAGAGTAAGAGTACCGACATATATCTAGTATGAGGCTACAGGGTTAACCTGGTGGGCAGCGTGCTCGCCGGCTAATCCAAGTGGTCGCGGGTTCTATTCCTGCACTGGGCATGGATGTTGCGTTGTCCAAATGGGATTTTTCTATGAAATGAAGAGGTCATAAATGACCATAGCCGTCTACGCATCTTATTTACAAAAATTACTACTATTAGTATCTAGTAAGAGTAGATGCTTTCAACAAAACTGCCTTTTCTTACAACCCAAATTTTGATTAACAGGATATTTCAATATTTCAGTGTGTCATTGAATGTGATTTGTAAACATTATGGTGCACTAGAGCGAGAGCCTCCTGGGGTTTATTTTGCTCATTCATTATTTAGACGACCGACCCAACACCTCTCACAGAGCGATTTAAATATTTAATGGCAGGTGAAAATACGAAATCTAGGCACTACTTAGACGACATGAAAATATCCAACTCATGATTAAATGAGACACAAACTTTGTAAGTCCACATATTTATTTGGAATTACAAAGTTTGTGTCTCATTTAATCATGAAGCAGCTCCACCAAGTAACGCCGGAAACAATCTCCTAGATCCAATTCATGCTTGCAAAAGGTATTTTTGGAACTTCTGTGGAAGAGAGCTGAATAGAATTCCCAACCTTTTTTTAATTCAGGGAAATATTTATCATAGTTGAATGGTTACTGTCGCTGGTCGAAGTTGAGACGAATTTTCTTAGAATCTACCTCAATGGATGGATGCTCTGAAATTGAAGCAAACCAAAGGTGTCAAACAATTCAAAATACAATAGAAGGCATTGTGAAGGATATAGCGCAATTCCTTTCTGCATACGTAATATTCATCAGAGCTGTAACAACACAACACAAGGAAGACAAAATAATGTTAAATTGCCCTATATATTTTATGAAGTTTCAAAAGGTATGGTAAGTATTGAATTTGAAAAAAGTGACATCCTGTAAAATGGAAACAGTTGGTGTCAACATGATTCGGAAGCTTCCTTGCAGTTAGTAATAAGATTCTTTGCAATATCCAACCGTATTTTGACCATATGGAGATGACTACTAATTTGATTTTTCACAATTGATCTGTTTACAAGAATATGTTATGAAGAGGAAGAAAGCCAGGTGTAATGAATTTTTGTGCCTACAGGATTATTTTAATGGTTACTGAGAGAACGACATTTTGAAGTCCCTAAGTTTCTTCGTGAATTTATTTGGGATATAAACGTATGCAAAGATTGGGAGTAAGCGTCCTCACTGCATTGAACAAAATAACCAAAGATTACACAATGAGGATTACATCTTAGGGAAGCGGTTATGAACGATAAATATCATATTCAAATGGGAAATGGTAATTTTTTCACCCTCCGTCGCTGGTAATCTAAGAAATCAAGGGCACATATAAAAATATACTACGGATTCAATAGCATAAATCAGAAAATATGGAGTGCCAGAAGTTTGCATCAATTCAACTGCATCTTCACATTCAAGCAACAAATTTTAAATATCTTAAGGCAATCCACAGACCAAAATCCTGTGGATTTCCTCAACTTCATTGATTTAATTTTCAATTATTATTACCAAATCAGGCATATTCGGAGAGACTCATTGTTTGATACACCCCAAAGAACAGAAAAAATGTCTTCATGTTTTCATGTAGTTGAATGAGAAAATCAGATCTATTGTTCCCCATCAGTTTTTCTGTACCAAACAGTCTAACTCTAAATCTGGCCCTCTACACTTTAAAATAAATTGATTAATTGTCCATATGGGAACTGCAAAAATAATTACCTTAGCATGACTGAGGAGCAATGCAGAAAGAAATTTTCAAAAATATCTTCAAGACATTCAAACCGGCGAAGGTTTTACATTATATAGAAAGAAACTACGAATAATAGCGATCCATTACCAAATAAAATTCACAAGTCTTCGGACCACCATCAGATTGAAATTGACACAAAATGGGTAGTTCCTTATCAGCCTGTAAAATAAATAATATAAACTATCGAAGTTGTTCCAGGTTCGCACAAATGTGGAATGGAGTCATTCTGTGAAATTAAGTATTCCTGTAAATCAGTCAATAAAGGTAGTCTTAAACTTAAAGGAAATGGACCTGCTGTTGATGAAGTGCAAACATTCCAAGTTGGAAATATATAAGCAGCAGTTGAACCGTATGGGGGGCTTTTGGCATGGCTGTCCAAGAACTTTATCAAGCTGTTGTCGATGTGTATAGAAAAAATGGTCAAAGAACTCCCTTGAGTTTCTCCCGGGTAGGATTGGGTATTTCAGCTAGTTATAAATATCGGGAGGTCGATTTCGTATTCGAAAATTATGCTGAAAAAATTAATAAGTCACTTTGGGTAATTGTTCATCCAAACTTTAAACCCTCTTAGGTGAAAAAACTACCATCAATAAAAACAAAGATGTGAGAGCCATATTATTAAGAAATGAAGTGGGTTTGAAAGAAAAACCTTGCTTTTCCACAAAATATATCTTTATTCACGACCGATTTCGTCACTCTGTGACATCTTCAGGTAGCTTTACATAGTCGTGGCAGGTATATATATTCTCTGGTATACCTGCCAAGACTATGTAAAAGCTAACTGAAGATGTATTTGGATTTCTGAAGGGTAACTGAAGACTTGGATTTCCACCAAGTGACGCCAGCCCCCATATCATATAAAAGAAATTAAGTTTTCTTCAGACCAAATATTAAATGCCCTTTTATTGAATTGAAAATATTATTCCCTCAAAAATCTTATCATTAATTTGGAGCATGAGATCCGAACCACAAATTAATAGTTTTTTTATAACAATAAACGAATAAGAAACCCATACAGAGTTCCCAAATGGTTTCATAATAGCAAGGCGGTGGTGTAATGGAAATGAAAGATCACTAAGTATAAAATGCCTTCCCTATTAAAGATAAGAGGTCTATATATGGAGTTCAAGAACCTTCAAAGTTACGGTAATTTCATATAAATCCAAAAAGCGTCTTTTGTATTCAAGTTAATATATCAAATAACATTTGGATTTCCGTATTATTATATTGTTCCGTGGTTCTGTCTGCACAGTTATTCAAGTAAGGTGGCCACGTCTCCGCTCACTGATGAGTAAGCAAGCCACATGCTTGTTCTAAGCTTATTTTCGCTCAAACTCCGGAAACGATTGGCTAAACGTGAGGTAGTGAATAAATATATCGTTATCAGTTGGGAACTTTGACTCCCGTATGGTGGTCGACTTTCTGTTTCCGATGATCAGAAATTATGATCAATGAAATGATGATCAGAAAATATGAAATCAATTTCATGAAAATAAAAAAAACGATGTCCTCGAACCATCCTCATCACCACGTTGAATTACTGTAATGCTTTGGGAACACCTGGGGGAAAATATGGTGGAACTCTGGTGAAGCACTTCATAACAAAGCGCTTGCCCCTTCCGGCGACGTCAGTTCGTTGCTCTTGACACCAAAATTGGATGCACCGTGCTCAGAAGCTACCTTGTTCTCCTAAATGGGGCTGTTTTTCTCTAGTGAATTATTTTCCGTCTTTCATTCAGTGAACTCCTTAAGGTTGAATGTTAGGTAGATGTATTTCGGCAGAAAAGTAAATTTCGCAGGCACCACTCAAGTGAAAATCCTGTGAAAGTCTTCCAGGTCTGTTTAATAATATATCGTAGAAACAGTTATTGAGGCAAATTACACTACGAGAATGGAATATTGGTCCGCCTGAGATAAATTTTAATGGAAATAGGACCAACGGTAACAAATTTATCTCAATGAGTGACAAAATAATTTTGGAATTTTATGAGAAAATGCCTTATGATACATTTTTCCCTTGGACTATAAATAGACCTCAAAATAGAAAGGACTTCAGCTTTCCGATAGACATTTATGTTCCATCGACATAATCATTAATTCTTAGCTCCCGGTTGGCTCACCAAAGACTACGCGCGTCGAGAATAGAATCAGAATAAAATACCTGTTTCTTCAGCCTCAACACCTAATTTATTTTATTTGCAACAATATAAATATGGATTCAGTAATAAAATCCTGACACGACTGGGCTCAGCCCACTAGAGAAATGTTGTTCCCGGCAACGGGAGATCCAAAGGCCATGCGGTCAGAATAATAAATCAATGCAAAACCAACTCTACAGACAACAAGAAAAAGAGAAATAAAAGAGATCAATAAACACCTGAAACGTTAGTACGATGATAAAGTCAGGAAAGTTACGAAAGAGGAAAAGATTATGGAGAGAAATTGACAGTGCCTTACAGGAGGTTCCAACAAGAAAATACTAGATGTAGATATACTTGCAAAATGCTGGGAGATACAGGAAGATAGCAATTAGATTACATTTGAGGAAAGGACAGCCATTATGAAGAAGACATAGGGTCGAACGAAAAGTTAGGCAGAAGGATGGTGAATGAAATCCGATGAATCTACGGTACGTAGAATGCTGATAATAATATCAAAAAACTCAGTAGAATCAGAATTTATATGCCGACAAGAAATTAAAGGGGCAATATAGGGAGTAAGATCAACTTAATTAAATGATCGAATGTGTTTCGGAAAGAGAGAGAGCCTAAGAGTAATGGGGAACTGGATATCAGAAAGATCCAGGGGCTTAAAGCTATGCATACATTCTTAAATTTTCCTTATTCCTAAGTAATGTTTTAAGATTTTTTTTAGTATGAGAGAAAGAAGGATAATTTCTATTCGTGGTAAATCCCGTCCGGTATAATTCTGTTTACGGGTACTACACCTAAACACGTTGTCTATACATGCGCAAATGTTTTTCCTCTGTACGTAAAAAAAAGTTATGCTTTATAATATTAGTAGTATTTTGGTTAATACCGTGCGTCTACAACAGTGGTCTGTACCGTAAGCTACATTCCTCCTACGTTCGATGAAATACATTAGTTTAAATTCATATAGGTGCTTGACTTTTTTAATACCAAAGATATAATCATACATGAGAAACCATAAACTATGACTTTTGCTCCCTTATCAAATAGTAATAATACGCAAACAGTTGCCAGAACCTTCTAATCCCATGATAAAATATGCACCTTATATAAAGCGCAGGTACTTTTTTTATGTACTTGTAGCCCACATCATGATGAACCCAAAAACTATGAGTCATTTTATTGATGAATTGGGATAAGATGCCTCATGTTTGTATTAGTGCAACGTTTGAAGGAGTGAGTTTACGGTAAGAAGAGTATTTAAAGACACAATCTCATTCCTCTCCAGAAACTAAAATTACCTTCCTCTCGAAGCACCTCGTATGTAACCATTACTCCATACCAAATAGGCGTTTCCTTTGGCACTTATAGGGATGGATAAAGACTCTGCGTTTAATGTCCTGATCGAAGGAGAAGAGGATTGAATCATATTTAATATCTTTCTGAATATTTAAATGTTCATCACCTTCGAGAACTTTGCTTTTTTAATGGGAGAACTTCCGAGAAGGGGAGAATATTTAGGGCTTGGATATTATCTTTACTCACAGATGTGAGATGTGGACGTAGCAAGACGCAAACACGGTACGTTCCTCGCCAAAATTTCCTTATTGCCCGAGTGAGTGCGGGAGGAGGGCTTTGGCAATGGGAGAGATGGGGAGAAGCTTTTCATTTCGCATGCGAAGGGGTCTAGCGAGCAAACTCAGCGTGCTCCATTTCGTTTCAGAGCGAAAACGGTCGGCTGTAGTAGCAGGATTCGCATTTATTACTTCGCCCGTCGCTTTTCTTTCTCCTGCCTTCGTCTTAGCTTTATCGGTGCACGCCGTTAACTTTTTTTTGCATTCATGAAAAAAATAAACGGTACTCAATCGCCGAAGACCTTGCCTATAGCTTAATGATTTCACACTATTTTTGGAGTGCCAGGGCTTTCTTTATCACTACTCCTCGACCCGTCCTCTTTGACGGATTCGTACTGAAGAAAAACGTTTATTCTATCTCTCTCTCTCTGTAACTTTTTTTACTAGGAATCGGGAGAAACCCTAGCAAGAATCGTACTGAATGCCTTTTCCTGGCGGAATATCTCTCTGCTGACGATGCGGGAATGTGTTCTCGTCGACGCGACAAACCTTTAGCGTCATGCCAAGTGGAAGTCCATGGACCTCCCAAAACGAGTGGATATTTGTTTTTCTCCCTTTGCTGATGTCATTGAAGTTTCTTATCCTGCGAACAAGACCTCGACTCGAGGTATCGTTGCGCATTCAATGGTTTTCGTTGGCTCGACCTTTCTACAGAACCTCCGTATCCTCCGCCCAGTCCAAGGGGTATCCAGGCGCATACCCCTTGGACTGGGCGTATTAATTTTAGGGAGGCTGTGCAATAAATGGCGATGATGACTTCTCATTATCAAAATTTATTGCTATAATCCTGTATGTTTTCCATGTGAAATTTAAAATAAAAATGTTGAACTAGTGTTGCCAAGAATGGGGTGCCTATAAATTTTAACAAAACTAAATAAATATTTATACGCAAAGAAATAATGTAGAAATATAAAAAGTGACAATTCCTATATTATTTCATTGTGAAATTCCACCACGTCACGACCTCCTCAGGGAATTTCATTTAAATGTATTTCTTTACTTCAGAGACTTAATTCCATTTTTTTCCTCTTCCCCTTGGCACTTCGTATCTTACGGAGGATTGACCGAACTATGGGTTACGAATCTCAAGGCTACATTTTTTATCGTTAACATCTCATTAATAGGAAAATAAATACATTTTATTATATATATATACATATATATTTAATTAACGTTATCAGTTCACACACGTGAGAGGGTGTCTGTCACCAACACACGAAAAAACAAAGGCACAAAAATAGAAAGACAAGATTTTTGAATTTTCGGCGTCTGCTGAACCACCTTCATCAGACAGGAGATTAGACGAAAACCGATGAATTTTATATGTGTGTGTGTATATATATATATATATATGTGTGTGTGTGTGTATATATATATATATATATATATATATATAAGAAAGAACACTTGGTACTAATTGCGGAATAATAATCATAGAAATAAATCATAAAATTCAAGGAAGTCATTAAGTTATAGAAGAATTACACTCGATCTGGTGGGATAAGAACATCTCCTACAAAACGGAAAAGATTATTGGCCGTGGATTTATGGAATCCGTATTAACATATGACTGTGAGGCATTGGTAATGACGGCATAAAGCGAAAGCGATAAACGCATTACAGATTTAAGAATAAGTGGAAAAAAAATCTGCCTCATTTAGAACGAGTAAGAAATGAACAAATAAAACAAAATATCGATGTAAAAGGAACGGTACTAAAACTCATCGAAAATAAAGGTTTACAGTGGTTCAGTATTATGATACTCATGAATAATTAAAGGCGGCTTAAGAAATTATTCCGATAGAATCCCCCTGGTGGGAGAAATAGAGCACGACCAGGAAGATTGTGGAACGACACTATAGGGAAAAGAATTAGAGAGAAAGAGACTTATAATAAACAAGAATATGGATATGGCAAGCAAAGGTGGTTATTAGGAATATTAAAACGGCTCTAAGCTGTTAAACCTTAATAAATCCTTAATAAGTCAATGATGTGTAAACGTCCACCTTAATACAACCGTGTATATATATTATAAAATTGTTTAAATTATTGGAAAATTATTTTTGTACTATTAACTCAATTAATTATTATATTTATACTGTTATCTCGATTTTAATGCCTATTTGGTATAAATTTCATCAATTAAACTCCAGTATTTATTTCATTGGCGTATGCTGTTTGTTTTTTTTTTCAATCATATGGGATAAGCCTGAGAAAAGATATTTATTTATTTTTATTTGCCAAGATAGATTGCAATAGGGCGAGAAACCGGGTGGCAATGAAGAAAGTGACGTGCATCACTTATAAAAATATATACCTAAGCAGTCCAAGCAACAGCAACAAGCATCGCATATAACAGTATTAGTAACAATTACTTTGATGGAAAAATAAGTTCATATAGTGTCAGGCAAGAATGAAAAATTTAGTTAACCTGGTTAGGTTTTATATAACATGCATTTTACATTTCCTTCTAAAGGATTTTATTGATTTGGGTAAGGGTTCAAAAAGCTCTTCAGGCAACTGGTTCCATTCTTTGATTCCCCTATTCAAGATTGAAAAAATCGCCACATTAGTCTTTTGTGTCCAATATTTTATTTTGTACCGGTGATCTAAGTCTCTATTCCCCCGTTTAAATCCCTCCATCCCTTTTCTCCTGAGTAGATCCTGCATATACAGCGCAGTCTGTTAAGTTTCCTTCTGCTCTCAAGTGAATCTCATCCAAGTACTTTCAACATCTCTGTCACGCTGTCAGTTTTCCTAAGCCGACGTAACACATACAGCTGGCAGACTTTCGTTGTACTTTCTCTAATTTTTTATTCAGCCCTCTTGCGTGCCGGTCCCATGCAATGGTGGCTTTATCCCAATGCTTATAATTACACTACAAATGAGATCCTCACTACAAAACAGGGGCAGAGGTTGGAGATTTCCACCCAGGGTGGAAAAAAAACCCTGGACCCGGATGGGAACCCGAGAAATCTTCCTTCAATCTATTCGCCGGGAAAACCTGAGATCCTTCAGGGGCAGACATGCTGAGAAAACTGATGAGAATGGCAATGCGTCATTTCAGTGT
Organism: Rhinocypha anisoptera; assembly: GCA_011762765.2. Classification (NCBI taxonomy): domain Eukaryota; kingdom Metazoa; phylum Arthropoda; class Insecta; order Odonata; family Chlorocyphidae; genus Rhinocypha; species Rhinocypha anisoptera. The sequence goes on from WURS02267203.1 coordinate 9,167, forward strand.
TTTTTCTGTGAATGTGTTAGCGTTCGCGTAATGTTTTTACCGAGTAATTAATATTCTAATGTATTTTTCCTGTGCCACATTACAAATTAATCACTGTTATTAATAATTATAGTGTGGCATATAAAAAACAGTTTAGAAAAGAAAAAGAAACAGGTGGTTAAATTGAAAAATAAGCTCTGAGAATTTACACGGTCAAAAATGAAAAAATGTGTCATGCAAGTTTTATGGTTAAAGTGGTGTACTTAACTTAATTAATCGTCACTTGACAAGGGAAAAAAATTACCCGTTTCCAAGGTTCTATCGGTTGATTGGAATCAAGGGAGAGCTCCGAATTTTTTTTTTGCAATATCTATCGCGTCTTCCTTACCTCAAGACAAATATTCGCCCCCTTGATATTCCAAATAATTTATGAAATTCTGAGTGAGTCCCTGGATGAGCGATTGCTTCCTCTCTCCAATGATTAAAAGACACTCCTCAATGCTGAAAAATAACTGAACCATCCCTCATTCACACATCACACTCATTGTATTCTCTTGAGGAATTCAATCATCAAATTCTTCCAACGACATCGATTTTCGATATTTAATCAAATATATACCTTAGTTTATTCTAAAGTGTAATCAAAGTGGAAAACGTGTTCCATTAGCTCTAAATGGAGTTAATTACAGATTGATTAATGCCATGAAAACACTCGTACGTCGTGAATCGCATATATATTGCAGAATCAAGATTAATTTGGATCTAATTTTGGTAAAGCGATTACTGTCACGCCATGTAATTGCACTAAAATGATAATACAGAATAAGAAGATTATCAAAGTAACAAGTGACTCCCTTAATCCTGCAGTCATTCAGTTGCATGCCAGTTTCGAGGAGAATTCATCATCGGCGGTTCAAAATTCGAAAAGGGTTTGATTAAGTTTTGTGGCGAACACAGCCAATTTATAACACCTAAGTCTAACGCATAATGAATTGCAATTAGCATTATCGACATTTCAAAATGATCATTCAAATGATACGCTGCATTCCAGTTTGAAAACCGAAAGCTGTGGATGAATATGCACCCGCAATCAATCCAACCAATATACACTCCAGAGTCACCAAACTAATTTCACCGTTTCGCCTCAAAAATTTTCTCGGGCTTCAGCCACTGGTTGCGCGAGTAATTACTAAATCTTTTTACTACTAAACTAAATCTCTAAACACCAAAAGTTTCTGCAGTGTAGTGTAATCGATTATGTAATGATTATTAATTATGTTACCAACATTATCAGTAAAACCTAGGCTTTTTCTTAAATTTCACAAACAATCATCATAGATAAATATATAGTTTATGCATAAGCACTTCACGATATTATTCCACCCTTTATTACACATGATCACTCGATTAGTTAGCTAAATGACAACCAATAATTATCTAGCTTTAGCAGCTCATTATCAAAGGACAAGAAAACCATTTCTGATTGATTTTGAAAACGGGGAAAGCACTGAATTTCTTTCAATGAAATGGGAAATTATTATGAGCGAGATAATAGATATACAGGTATTATGAAGATAATTAGCCAAAGGTAAATTATTTCTTTTAAATAAATAATAAATCTCATCAGCGACCCGTACAAGAAAGAAGTGAATGGATATGTCTCTTTCAAATAATGTTGAGCAACAGACGTTCTTGATGGTTATCCGGAACGAACTTTCAATGGCTTATCGTACTAACGATGGGTGTCAAATTCTGCCTCCATTTTTTTTAAATGGTAAGAGATACATGGAGTGGAATCAATTAGAAATTGAAGAGGTGAACTCCAACGTTTGGTATTTTAGTTTTGGTGCCGAAACCGGTCGTGTTTGTAATTTTTATCTTTTGTGGAAATATAATAGTTATTTTTTATAAAAAAACCATCATTCTATCATGGATTTCCACCAAGTGACGGCCTCCACAGTGAATTCTCTCTTGTTATATTAAAGGAAATACTGAAAGTTATTTGACTACAATCATGTCAAGCTTCATCTTCATGTGAAGAAGCCACCTGAAGATGGCACTTGGGGTATAAACCGTGGTCGTAGTCTAATAAATTATTGTTGTGGAATTTTATTTTGTCCTTTCATATAACCTTAGAGAACTCATTAACTCAAATTCGAAAATCACCAGAAATTAGTAAGATGCTCAGCTAAAGGGTCGCATACCCTAATGAGCACATTACAAGATCATCGTGAGAATTATGAAAAGAAAACAAATTAAATGCCCAAAGAAAGTGATGAGGAATTCGTGAAGAAGAGAGACTGCGTCATATACGAGAAGGAAGGAGAAAATAAAGTGGAGCGGAGTTAGAGAACTTTACTTATTCACAGGGGGAGCTCTTTAGCCCAAAACGAGCAACGCGGCTTGGATACAAGAAGAAGAAGAAGAATGGAACCGGCAAAGAAGGTATTTGCGAAGAGAAAGGAATTAATCACAGGAAGCTCGAGTGGGGGTAAGAAAAAAGATAAATCCCTGATGTGGAATGCTCTTCAGTTCATAAACCTAGACGTTAACGAAAAAGGATGAACATAGAATAACATAGCCTTTTGAGAGTCGAGTGAAGGGGAGAACGGATAAAAAAAAGTGGCCCGGGGAAACACTAACAAATTGTTAGGCGTGGAAGATAAAGGCATTGGGTTATCAGGGGAAATTTAGAGAAGCCAAGAAGACATGAGGAATACCAAGCGGTTTCAAAGGCAATGATAGAATGTGAAATAATAGGTAAGTGAGATAAAAGCAGAAAAATATTCAGCATAAAAGACGGATAAATGGCAGAAAGGAAGTGTGCACAGCTAAAGAATACTAAATTGTAAGACGAGGGCAGTCATTTAAGTTCTGCTAAAAGACCCGAATGGCAAATTATCTCATATTGTAACTTTTTCTTGGAAAAACAGCACATGGAAATTGAAAAGTGCAACTTTTTTTTTCTTTTCAATATCGTATGTGTTCCTTCCACCACATCAAGCCTGAGTCAGTAATTCTTAGATCATGGAAAACTGTTGACTTAGAAAGTTCGAAGAACTGGCGATATTTGCTGGTAGCAGATTAACCCGTGGAGTTACCGTAAATCAACCATGGGATAGTCCACGATAATGCACTGTCAATTACATGTTTGACTACTTATTTAAATTATTTTGCACAGAAACAGAATGGGGTAGTAATTTAAGTACACAGATACAGGTTCATCACGGTTTAAATTTGAAACAAGGATGTAATATATTTTCGAAACAGTTTTTTAACCAGTTTCATTAGGATCAGGTACAGTTTGGGAATAAAACCACAGCAAGTTTACTTCATTTAATCCACACAATAACCTGAAAGCCGCTGGCAAGAGGTTCTAGGACTCCAGTTGTGCAGGTGCTTACGTTGAGTCTGTGCTCTGGTTAATAATGAACTTTAACCCTGTGGCCTGTAACATTGTGCGGAGTATTTTTACGTTTGGTTCGGCAGTCTAGTTCCTTTGAAGTGTTTCCGTGATCCAGCTTTCCGATTTAATTATCGTGCTAATATCATTCATTCCGTCTTTATAAACCTATACTTCTTCAAATTTGCACTCCGCCCTGCAATCTTCGCCCTTCGAGAGGCACCCACTGAAGGTCATCGAATAACTTTGTGAAACCGTCCGTACATTCAGAGCAATTTTTAACGAATCCTGCTGCCTTTCTTGGTTGTTACCTTTCACGCATCTCACGTACCAAATTTTTCTTAAATGAATACCAAACACTCATCTAACCTCCTTCACCTCCTTTTAACTTTATCGAGATAATATTGCTCCAAAATTCGTTTAATGCATCCGAGTCTTTTGCGTGTCATTTCACATATGTTATGAAAGTGTTTTTCCTCACGTCAGGTCCGAATTTATAAAAAAAACACCTAAGGATACAGTCATTTGAGGGATCGACGTGGAATGGAATGAGTGGAGAAAAACGACGATCGGTGACCGAAAATCTCCGTTGAGTCATAAATTGATTTTGCGAAATCGGTGTAATTCATTAGAAGAATGCGGTCGTTAAAACGACACGCATGTGCCTGATAGTGCGTAAAAGGGTGAGAGGGGGGGGGGGGGGTTGGTTCTCTCAACATCTACATAATACCCTGCAAGCCGCCACAAGGGCGTGTGGCAGGGAGTGAGCCACCACCATACATTCACATGCACTCTCTTGCACATGATACAAGTCAAACATTACGCACAAAAAGAAGAAACTATCATGCAAAACCTACTACGAGAACAACAAAACATCCTGGACAATGTCAGACCGCTCACAACAAGCATGTCCTTACAAAGTGCAAGGTCAAGACGAGGAACTACATTTTAAATACAATCAACAAAATATACATATATACAATTAACTATCCTGATTGCTAACTCCGGACATGTGATTATATTTATTGTGATCTCTAATTGTGCGAGGAAAAAATAACATTTTATACCTATCTGTTCGGCATCCCAACTCTTTGATTTTATGAACGTAATCTAATTTACCGTAGTATGCCGGTGCCTGTAATATATTTCTGATCTCATTGTTGAAATGATCCTCCAGAAATCTGCCTAAAAGATTCCCTTGTGGCTGTTCGAAACGTGCACATCCTATTTGGAATCGTATACAACTCCAATATGTTACAGACAAATTTGCTTGGAATCGGGTGTTTGTTTGTCTCATTTCTTCGGCCTCTTTAGGTCCTCTTGCACGAGAGGATTATTCCGTTTGTGAACTTCTCGTTGAGTGTGATTTTAGGCATTTCGCTCAACTTCATTTCGAATGAAAATTAAAATCATTGATGCTGAAATATGTTACGTATCATCATTTAATTTTTCAACTATGTATGCTACTGTGTCCAAAAAAATAAGGTGAGTTACTTACTTAAAATTCACGGATAATATGAAATCATAATAATTATTTTTTGCAAATTGGTAGTACTGTCCTTGATATCTATACACAGTTTCAAGTCAATATACTCAATTTTTGGAGAGCTACTCGTGTTTTTGTAAACATACAAAAGTTAGTTTGTCAATTTTCACTGTCGACATTCTATCAGGATAGCGTTGAAGATGGACAGCGCCCCGGACGACCATCAACGTCAACTGATGAACAAATCTCGTTTGGTTCCAAAAACACAAAAAAACAAAAAAACCCATATCGTTCCGCAACCACCGTATTCACCTGATTTAGCACCGAGTGACTATTCTGGCTATTCCCTAAACTCAAAAGACCACTCCGTGTGGACACCGTTTCAACTCCATCGAGGAAATAAAAGCCGAGTCGACGAAAGCATTGAAGACCATACCGGAAAAGGACTTTTCGGACTGTTTCGACAACTGGCAAAAACGTTGGAATAAGTGCATTGTGTCGGGTGGGGATTACTTTGAAGGCGACGAAATCGATTTGGAAGAATAAATAATGTTTTTTTTATTTTTAAAAACAAATTTACCTTATTTTTTGGACACAGTAGTAAATACGGAATTTTATTTCGACCGGAATAGCCTGAGGAATAGATCCTGAGGAAAATTGATATAATTTCGGTATACAGAAAATAGTATAATTAAACGTAGAAGTGAAGTCATTGTCAGGTTTATAACCCTCGTAAATCTGCGAAAACCTAGGGACCTCCAGAAAAAATATTAGAATCCAAATAAAACTCTGGGAAGAGCGTAATTTTTTCGTAGCAAAGGGGACATAATCGTCATAAGAAACCTTAAAACCACTATAACTAAAATTTAATGTTATAAATAAGAGGACAGCAACCTACGGCACGCGTGCCACAATTGGCACGCCAACCAATTTCCAATGGTACGCAGAAGCTCCAAGTTTTACATATGAAGTTTATTTTTTTTAATCTTTAAAAGAACACTATTTCCTTTAAAGCGGTTTACTGTATATTGTATTCACTATTTATAGTATACACTATACATTAGTCTATAAAATAAAATAGAAATAGTCGTAGAACAAGTATAGCTACCTTAATTAATGTAAAAGTACGTCTGTTGTTGGCACTCTGAATGATTTGAAACCCTAAGTCGGCACACAACAAAAGGTTGCCTACCCCTGCTATTAATGATTAATTTTATCATGGTAGAAAATGTTTTGACCGATGGTATATTTCAAGATATTATACAGTAATATTAATTAAATGAGCTCGTTATCTTTTATCCTTGAAATAAATTAAAGACAAAAATGTCATCTTAAGGTCATAAGTGTATTTTTTTAAAATTACTTTACCTTTCTTTTGATCTATAGCTTTCAGTGACAAAATAGATTACTAAATAAAAATACTCATCATAACAAAACAAACTGAGAACCAATTCAAACTTTGTCAATTCGAATTAAGGCAAATAAAAAGTTGAGGTTCTCTCTGCGCGAATGAGTTTATAAGAATATGCACCCTGTGGAACTGTCGTTGCTACGGTGAAACGCGACGATAGATACATGTTTCAGGCATGGTACTAGTATATTGGGTAGGCTGCTCCCGGGAACGAAAATCTGCGCATCTAGGGCCGTGACGTCATCTGGAGAGTAAGCTCCGGCTAAATATTTCAAATAAAGCCGAGATTTTGCGGGAAAGCGTTTGTAGCACTTGATTTTTCTCGGAGGCACATTTGTAGATCATATGAAAAAGGTAAAATTATACACCAAGGGAGCTTCTAAGGAGTTCAAGGTGTACCTGGGATAGTGAGGTGCTAACGCAGATACTGAACATTTTAAAGATTGAAAGAAGGAATAAACAAAGTGTTTCAGCGGGTTTTTTCGACGGTTTCCAGTGGACTATGTACGTAAACTGTCATTTTTATAAGACAAATTGTCTTAAATCCCCATAGAACAGTTAAGAGTTATTAGAGTTAAGAGATTTATTCCTTCCCTAAGAATTGTCAAGGAGTTGTAGGGTGATTGTTGTCTAGGGCACCTCTCTGACGGTAGACTGCTAGTTAGTGAGTGGAGTAGAGCAAATAGTGGAAGGGGATGGGAAAGAAGGAGAATTTTGGACAACATCAAAGTACTTGCGACTGAAAAACGATTGGAGCTTATACAAAACACGTCTCAAGATCACAATACACTGCAATTAACCTCCACACTACAAACCACCTTGCTCTCCACACTACGTCACACATTCGTTACTATCGCAGCGCGCAGGTATCGATACGACACCGAGATGCGCAGCGACCTACCCATTATATTGGTATCATGTTTAAGGTCAGCTCTTCAATGTTACGAACCGCGTGATTCGTCAACGATAAACACCGTGGAGAAGATTGAAGCATTGAAGTAGAAAGTAAAAAAATACCTGGTTTTCTGTACACCACGATGAGGTAGAGGGCGAATATAATGAGGAGAGTGATGATTGATGCGACCCAATTAATGAGGAACATTATTCCAACGCAGAGGATGAACCCGATGAGACTGAGCCACATGTTGTAATACTGCAAACGAGGAAAGGAGACGGATACCATCAATAAAAAAATAAAAATTTAGTTTTTCCTTGGGAGTAAAAAATAGGCATTTGAAAATCTAAAAATGAAGTCATGGAAACCGATGTAAGTATTATGGAAAGGAGAGGAGGTTATCGTTCATATTTCAACTTATTGATTTATTATGCAGGGGATATCGGGGAGAACTGATCAGTATTCTTTGAGCACTTCGAGAAATGTACTTTCTTAACATCAGCCTTAGTTTCAGTTAACTTCAGTTGCCGTCCAAAAAAGGTTAACTGACATAATGAATAAAGGAAATGCACTTTTCCACAAAAGTTTGTAGAAAAGTGCATTTCCTTGTGTACATTTTTATGGAAATGTGCATTTTCTTTATTCATTATGGATTCCTTCCACTACGTTCAACCTTCAACTGTTAATGTTAACTGATATGGCTTTCGGTGTTCTATAATCAATTAGTAGCTCACTTAATACTTTTGTTGTTCTGGTTATATACCAGTGAAAACATACTTTATAATTTGAGAATTATATTCATAGGCAGTCTGCTGAGCTCTGCTACCGGGCTGGCGAAGTAGTTAATTGATATTTTGACCCGTATTGTAAGCCGTTATTCCCGAATAATTTACGGTGTAGACTATACATTTCTCATTTAAACAGACCACCTTCATCTGGAAAATATTCTGTGGACTGACATTTGCTTTTCGTCCGGTTCTTTTGAAATCCGAAAGGTGTCGGAAAGTATTTTATACCCGCAGAGCGATTCGCGAGACCGGCTTACCTTAAACGTCGGTCTCCAGCCGACGGGCTTCACCAGGGCCGCGTGGAAGGTGCAGAAGTTGATGAGTGCGTACGAAGCGAGGTAGAAGTTGGAGATGAGGGGAGCGATGATGTTCAGCTGTGCTGGATTGAGAGAGGGAGGGAAGATGAGAACGGATTAGCTGCCTTTCGTCGTCAAAGTTTTTTCATGATCGATCGCCCACATTTCAATGCAAATCTACTACGCCGTTACTTGTCGCTATCGCTGTCGTCACCAGCTCAGGGGCATGATCATTCATCCACACTTAAGTCGGTCTAAATACTGGAAATCGCTACTTCCGAGCAGCACTCTGTAAGAGTTCCTTTTTCCCGTTCACTGTTGGTGACTGGTGGGGGAAAGATCGTTTTTAACCGGGGCACAGACGTGCCAATGCACCCATGCGGCTGGTGCCCTTCCTTTTTTGTTGTTGTTAGTAAATAATTTGGTGTTTAGCTAGTTCCCCTGCGTAGCAGATAAGTGCACAAAAATTAATTTGATGTAATTCCCATAATGTTAGGTTAAGTTTGATGAAATATTGTTTGTGCCTGGAGCTACACCTGCACCTATCGATAGGCACATATTTCTGCACAGTATGCTATTTAATATATTATATACTGGAGAATAGCCATTTTAATTTAATGTCAAAGCCTGAAGTCAATATTCTGTCTTCATCTCGTTATATCGTTCATGTTAGAGATTGTTCATTTTTTTCCTCAGTGGAATTTTTAATCGAACATAAAAATACATTGCAACATCATTTACGAAAGAAAAATAAACGGAGAGAGAGAGAGCTATAATCATTTACCTGGCAATAATAATACGTATTTTTGAAGCTGACACGAATAATTTGACGTTTCGATTGGAAAATCACTCCTAGTGAGTTTTTATAGATAAGATTATTATAAGATGACGTTCATTTAAAAGAAAATGCGTTTCTAATTAGCTTAAAACGAATTTTAGTGAAAATTTTATAATTGATGAATCGAATGAGGGCTAAAGTATGAGGCACAAGGGGGATGACTCATGTAGCTATTTAAGAAAAATCAAGTCGTAACAAATGTATTGGGGTAAGACACCATATTTTCCCCCCATACATACATGCAATAATACAATATGGATAATAGCATACTCGTCCATTTCCCGTGAGCAGTGTACGCACTAGAATAAAATTTCGACACGACCACGTGGATTACCAATGAGTAAAAACGCAGCGGAGACGACGAAAGTGAGAGCGTATCCCCTGTACGGTTCCCCTGCCTTCCCGTATCCCTTGGAGAAGAAGATGAGACCGGGGTAGATCCTGTCGATCCCGAGGGCCTGGATGAGCCGGGGTACGGAAAGCAGATTGGTCAGGGCGGTGGACAGCGTGGCCGCAAAGCACCCGGCGTAGATGAACGGGCCCCAGAGCGACATCAGTTGCATCACCTGAGGGGAGATTATAACAATATTGATATTGCATTTATTTTATCTGGGTCGGATAAGGAAATTTTGCCCACTCTTCCCCAGATCCAGGGCTCAAATTATGTTCACATAAGAATTACAGGAATTAGTTCGTTATAGCAATTAAATTAAAGGCATTTGATAACGTAGAGTGGAATAAGATGTTCAAGCTGCTGGATAAAATAGGTATTGATTACAATGACAGAAGAGTAATATTCCAACTCTACCAGAATCAAGTCACCAGAAT
>WURS02267314.1:0-19087 GCA_011762765.2 Rhinocypha anisoptera
ATTACATTTTCCTAGTACCCTCTTGATAAATCCTAACTTTCTATTTGCCATTCCACAAATTTCCCGAACATGTTTTCGCCATGAAAGATCTTTAGTTATCGTTACACCTAAATATTTCGTACACTACAACGAATGCAATAAACGTTTATAATTCAGGCCATAGAAAAATTATTCTTGCAAAACTTATAGTTTTCGGGTATATCATTTACGCTTTTCAGTGTAAATAAATAAAGATTTGACTCAGCTACAATGCGGTGACCGACCGTCCTCCTTCAGGGAGGAGGGCGGTTCCTCCCTTTGGAAGTCGTCTCCTCCCTCGAAAACAGTCCTCCAGGATGTTCTCCTCCTTTTCCATATATAACACTAAAGGACTTCCTTTTCCATATGTAAAAGCTAATTTGTATATCTGTAAGTGACTGCAAATGACAAAAAATACCCATGATGATGAAAACATCGCTTATTTAATCAATTTTATATATTATAGTAATTTTGCTGTGGCGACAATTCGGGAGAGAAAATAATATTTCTCAAAAATGCGACGGTTGCCATTTTCGATTGCGTTACTTTATTATTTGATAAAAATAAACTAGCCGCATGATGAATTATTAGCCCCATTGACTTCTTATAATTCTCAAGGGCACATTGCACGCGGTGCACATGACATAATGCGCATGCAAGTGCACGATCTCGTCGGAAACGATATCTCCCAGAATGACGGGATCATGCACGGAGAAATTAAAAGCCTCCTTTTCCTTCAGAATGTCTTCCTATTAATTGGAAAAAAGTTGGTCGCCTTAGAAATAGGTGGAGTGCTATCACCAAACACCCTACTGCATTCTAATGCTTTACACAAGAAAGTTGCTGTTTGTTTTGGTGCAATTTTAGTGATATTCGCGTGAAATTATTTACAAATATATTTTATGTGAGTACTCAGGTGCGACGTAGTATTACGACCCGAATAAGCATATGTTTTAACCTCCGATCAGTGGATCCATCTTCCGACCTTTTTTTTTCTCCTGAGCACTTAAAATGAGACTTTTAATAAGTTACTTGGGCACATAATTAACACCAAAGATCTCCCTCAAGCAAAAAAGAAACTTCTATAACCATCGCCGTACGTACGAGACGAAGAATGCCCACATGGACGTGAACCCTTCGGTTTCCTTGTACCGATTCATCTCCCGCGTTTTCATTAACAGCATAGAAGTGCAAAAAGCAATAAAGAATGAAAATCGTGCGGGTTTATTAGGCCTACCTCCCGAGTTCATAAAGCGATCTCCACCCCAAACATTGTGCCTCGATTCTTGTTTTTTTTATTCCTGATTTATATTTCGTAGCTCAGGCCATTTATAATACGCTCCCGACCGCTAGGTCGATCGAAATTTCCGCGGGCCCCGACTCACGAATCTCAAAACCAGTCCGTCGGGGCGGATGGTGAAAGCGAAAGGGAGTTAACGACGAGGAGGAAGAAGAGGAGGAGGAAGAAAAGAGGGAGGAAGAAGAGAGGGAGGAAGAAGAGAGGAGATGAGTAAGAGAAGATAACGGTCATTAAATGAAGGGTCAGCTGGTGTCCCCCCCCCTCCCCCTCACGTATCCATTATGCCTGACATCTTAAGAAAGATGATAGTATTAAAACCTAATTAGAAGCATTATGATGTGCGGATTAGCATATTTACGGAGCTCATGTTTATTCATGACTGCGTCGAGACGCGGAGGTGAGGTGGGGAGGAAGGGGAGAGGGAGGTACTTTCGTAATGTTTTATCTCGTAACTCCACTGCAATCGTAAAACCCTTTTAACTGGCCGGCATTGCTCATAATCGGCTCAGACGGGACGAAGGGGGCGTGGAGTGCACGGAGGATGCGGGCTGCGATTCGAATGAATCACTTTCCAACGCACGACGACTGGCGATCACGGGGGAGGGGCGGAAGATGGAAGAAGAGGGCGGAGGAGGAGAGGGGACAGAGTCGGAGGGGACCGAGGGCTTGGGGTGGGGGAGGGAGGTCGGGGGGTCGTCCCGAGGGACCCCCGACCTTCCGGCTACTTTCCGTTGACCACCGAGTTAAATACGGTGATAAATCATAAACTCCTTTAAGGCAACCATTTCAGAAGCTTGATCGTGTTTTATCAAACAGGTCGTGACAACATAATCTTGATCTCTTCGTCCGGGGATAGTGCTCTGTTCCATGGAACGGGCCACTGGAGCTGAACGCGTTCAAAATCCTCCCGTTCCAAACAACACGGACGGTTATCAAAATACGCATACATATAACAATTAATTTTCCGGAGGTTTGGTCAAAAACAGAGACATCAATATCCCAATGCCAACGTTTCGCTAAATATATTTGGCATCATCAGGGCTGATTTGTAACGAACAAACAGGGAACACGAGGGATAATTAGGTGGTAACACGTTTAAACCTTGAAGGAGATAGCAGTGCTAAAAAACATACATTGATGTACAAAAATTGTATTAATAATTATATTCAATTTAATTTGCGTTGTTTTTTTCTCACTGCCCTCCTTTCCTTCAGGATGCAAAGTATGACCACAAAATTATCCCTCATGTTCCCTGTCTGTTTGTTACAAGTCATCCCTGATGATGCTGAATATACTTAGCGAAAGATTGGAAATTTAACTTGTAACTGAGTACGCTAAACGTGTACACGCTCTGCAATATATCGAGTTCCGTCCACTCAGGAGTGTACAAGACCAAAGAATTCTAGATCAAGGGTTCGTTAAATGAAATCGATGCGTTCTAATGCCTGTACTTCGGCGCCCAATCTACACCTTAAAACCATGAATACGGAATGATATTAAAATCCCAATGTTTACCGTCAGAGATGAGATTCGCCTTGATAGAGGATAAGAGAAGCAATTCGGAGAGCTGTAATTAGTAAATTAGGAAAGTAATTTTTCCCTCTCGCAATCCGTGACCGTGACGGATTCAAGGGTCGAAAATCCATCGCACGCTCACCGAGTGCATTTCCTGGCGGGAAACTGACTCGTTCTTGGTCCTTACAACGCCACGCGGAAAATAAACCTTTGGTGTTTCAACACGCTGGGATCCCTCAGTCGTCATTTCTCCAATGCGTAAGAAAATTGTTCTTGTTCGAGCAAAATGAATTGCGATATTTTGTTTTTGACGCCATACCTACACGAGAAAATTTGTGTCGGAGGTCAAAATATAATTTCTGCCGTAAGAAACAAGGTACTATGTTCAGAGGTTCCGGTGGTATTCGAAAAACTACAATATGATTTCACGAGTTTTTAAAATTCAATTGATTCAGTAGTATTAAAAAATATTTTTATACAAAAGTATGAATTAAACAAGTTCGCTTTAAATAATTACAGTTTTTCTCCTGACGCGGACAACTGGAAGCATAAGACTGTGCCTAGTGTCCTAAGAGTTATTTTTGGGTACGCCTCTATGACGCCAAGGTAACATTAGGTCGAATGGTCACAAATATTCCGTGTATTGCACCAAAACCGTTGCAGTGATATTCCCATTCCGCAAACTTCTAATTTGACCCCTTTGAAGTTTAAATTTCCTTAGATTTGTAAGTTCCGTAACCCTTCGAGAAGATTTCGTAGTAGCTTGCATAAGTGTTTATCGCGACTAACAAGTTAATTTGTCCCACACTTGAAACATAAAGATGTCAGAGTAAACATGTTGATGTTTTCCATAATAGTTCTCTAGTAAATTGACATTGTGGGAGCTTCGACAACGGTTTACAATAAATGTGCCCGTTAACTGAATCCCTTAGGCTTTAAAAATCGGAGATGTCAAAGTTCAAATTGGCACACCCAGAATTTCGTGAATTTCGAATTTCTGGACAAACACAACACTCATGCCCTGGGTTGGACTCGAACCCGCGACCTTTGGATTAGCCACGGAGGACGCTACCCACCAGACTAACCCGGTGGGCCTTACAACCCAGTCGACTCACCGAGAATGATTCGCCTAAAGATATACGCTCAAGTCAAAAAGACACCCACTAAAGTCAACTGCAATAATTATAAAAAATTAAAAAGTCTTTAAAACTAAATAAATAGGTAGTATGAAATAATTTCTCCTATACTCGTAAACATTTAAAACCCCATACAGATTCATAACTCCATACAGATAGTCCTGAAAATTTGTGATTGTGAATTTTGATAGTTTTGAAAATAAACGTAAAATTTAAAACCAAAAACGTGGGGCGCAAGCAATAGATAATTGACGCGTGATTAGTTCACCTAATTCACTAAAAATTTTATTGTAATGCAAATCATATGAACTGTAGCGTGCGTTTTCTCAACAACAGCAATTACCTACTATTATCGATTGCATGCACCCTTCGTTTTCCGTTTTAAATATTGCATATATTTTCAAAACTATTAAACTTCACAATCACACATTTCCAGGACAATCTGCATGGGGTTATGAATCTGTATGGGGGTCATAAATCTGTACGAAGGCAGGGGAAATTATTTCATAAACATACTTCATACTTAGTACATTTTAAAAATGTGGTTTTTAAATATTTTTATTTATATAATTTTTTACTACTTTTTAGACCGTTTCAAAACATAATTTTTAAATATATAATATATATATCATTTTTCTCCTAGTGGTTTCCGCGCCGTGGGATTCAATTTTCTTCCGGCGACGCCAAGGAGGTATTGAAAATAAAATCATATTCAACTTTTTAAAATTCTCCAAGATCCCTCGACAGCCCTGCAAAATTCACGATTGGTTGCCTAAAAAAAAGTTAACCACTACGAGCCTCGAACCCAGGTACTTCAGACTTGAAGTCCCACTCGCTACCGAAGAGCCAACGATGGGAACTTAAGGGTCATTAGTACTGCCGAACCCCTCAGCCATCACCTCTCATTTCGAACGGTATATCTTCATATATATATGGTTGCACTTGGAAAATATTGGTGGCGGCGGAGCGAAATTCATTTGGCACATATGTAAACATAGATGATTATAGAGAGAAAGACACAAACAGAAAGGACACTCACAATATTGGATCGCACGTTTCGGCAGGAGAGCCGAAGGCAGGCTCTGACGGTGATGAAGGCAGGCTCTCCTGCCGAAACTTACGATCCAATATTGTGTCCTTTCTGTTTGTGTATTTCTCTCTATAATCATCTATGTTTATGTATGTGCCAAATGAATTGCGCTCCGTCGCCACCAAGATTTCCTAAGTGCAGCTATATATATATATAAAATTCGCGACAAGGGAAACTATACCATTTTTTGGATTTGATAGACAATCGATTTAATTCAAGGTCATATGTTGTAAGATATGTACATAAAATCTAAGAAAAACCATCGTGTACAGAAATTTAAGATATCTATAAAATATTTTTAAATCGTATGAACATCTGACGTTTACACTTTAGGACAGGAAACCGTCAATCGATTATTGTCAACATGCCCCGGAAAAGTTAATGGTTTTGATGCTGCTGCTTCCTTGATCGATTCTCTTTATTATTCATATTTTTGGAATTCACGACCACAACAGACCAAATTTTAAAGTATGTTAATTGTCGTGGATTAATGTGTTGCTAAGACATTAAGGGGTTTCATGAAATTAACTCCCTTGAGAGAAAAAACTAGCATAACCATGTAACTGGTATTACGTAGCCATTTGGATTACCCGGCAATTCTTTCCATCCACTATTCAACATTAATGTCATATTTTTAGAAAGTAGATGTTTTTACAGTTTTCATTTACGAAAGAGGAGAGAGCGAGAGATATATAATTCTCTTCTATTAATAGATATTAGTATATCTGTTCGAAACAATACGTGTATTGGCGTAGCATAGCCACGATTTATAAATCAAATTCAAACGTTGAAAAAAACTT
Organism: Rhinocypha anisoptera; assembly: GCA_011762765.2. NCBI lineage: Eukaryota > Metazoa > Arthropoda > Insecta > Odonata > Chlorocyphidae > Rhinocypha > Rhinocypha anisoptera. The sequence continues at coordinate 5,860 of WURS02267314.1, forward strand.
CCACATAAAAACTTTTTATTTTTACAATCGGTTTCGTTACTTCATTAACATCATTACATTTGAAACAAACATTAAGGTGTTATTAAAAGATTTTATGTGGAAAAGGCAACGTTTTTTTCAACCTTTGAATATGAATTTCCACAAATTTGAGCCAAAAATAAAACAACAAAAAATGTTTTTATTAAAAAAATACAAAAAAAGTGTATCTAATAAATAAAATTGTCATCTTTCCGTTAAATCACCAATCATGGTGCGTGTGATCGTGAAGTCTCTTAAGTAAAATGTTTTCTTCTAATCGTTACGTTTGCATGGAAACGTAAATAAATTTTAAGCACCAATCATCTCCAATCCTCTAGGAACTATTTATGAGGAGCTGTAAATTTTTATTATGTACGAAGAATAAAGCAATTACGTAATTGTTCTAATCTAAGAATCCGATACGCATGCAAGCTTACGCGAATGATAAACCTTATCTCAGTTAACGAATATTTTTGGACTCGAGCGGCTCGCATCTCGGTGGATATTCTCGAAATCGATACTAATGAACCTTTGGTCTAACCCTGCAGGTCATCGCTTTCGTCCAAACGACAAAAAAAGACGATTTATCAGTCTTGCACAACGTATCCGTTGGCGATCATCACAACCGCCTCTTTCTTTCCCGAAGGGCACGCGAGCGAAAAAAAATGAAGCACGCACAATCAGATTCATTATGTATAATACGATCCATTGTATGAGCGAATGACTACTGTAAAACGTGGCATCCGTTTCACTCGCTCCATTTTTATTTCTTTTACACCACTCAAATCTCGAGGAGGGTTAAATTTTGATACAGACGAATGGCCATGACCCTGAAAGTCATCCTGGAGAAACAAAAATGAATTATTAAGTTTCCCCCAGTTCATATTACTTCACATGAGAATCTGAGCACACCATTATATTAGTACTGCCTTGTGCAGCGTCTATACAACTTTACGACATTTAATTTGTATTATCACATTAATTTCGTTTATCTAGATCCCATTTTCACACAAAAACTCCAACGGCAACCAGGCTGTCCAGGTCCAGGGGTAGCGCGCTCGCCAGCTAACCCAAGGGTCGCGGGTTCGACTCCCACCCAGGGTATGGATGTTGTGTTTGTCCACATGGGTTTTTTCTATAATATGAAGTGGTGCTGAATGACCACAGCCGTCGATGCACCCTATAAACAAAATATACTTGGACATTCCTGCATTCTTTAGAACAGTCAATATAGCCAGCTGCTGATTTTTCATCGTCCTGGACAGTCCAGAGCGAATTATAGTCGCCTTTTCCACTAACCAGGATAGGAAAAAATTTACCTAACGCTCCGAAATACAGTGCGTTCACTTCCAGCAACCAAGACTAAGGGCAAAAGGAGGAAATTCTTTTCCCTATGCCACCTACGGACTTCCAGTAATATCTGGTCACCAAGATTCGAAAACGGACCACAACAAGCTCTAAATGGAATCAAAACATCCGTCCCTTCTTTAATCCTTTTAGGAACACATACGTATAAGACAATTTAAGACAAAACGGGCCTGCCTAAAATTATTAATTCTTCAATCAACTTCATAATTTAATTATTTACTTAATTAATTAAGCCCAAAAACAGCAGAAGGTCAATTACACTGGATATATAGCAAGTAATAAAAATAAACAACAAAGAAAATAAAGCGTAAATACAAACAACAAGTAAGTATCAATTCCTCAATTAAGAGTGACGAACGTGGGGACGAAGGAAGCGATGGAGCGGGGAGGAGGTAGTAGCTGATGATGACTCGGTGAATCCGGGTAGTTCCGAAATAATTGGAATTAGTGGAAATTGACATTGTGTTTCATTTATCGTTACGATGAATCGTTTCCGCAGAGTAACGGCCGATATCATGAACTAAGCAAATGGAATATTAGGAAGAAGAAGGCGCGCTGTAGTGGCGGCGTGTATGGAAGGGGCGCTGTCATGGGTTGATGGGAGTCGAAAGGTTAAGGAGCCTTTGGTGACGAGAGAGGCGAGGGGGGGAGGGGTTCAGTGTGAAAGAGGTCGTGTAACCGAGTCGTTCACACCGGGACTCAAACGGGGAAAAGTGAAAGAAGTTCCGAGGAATTTGCCAATTTCATGAGATAATTGCTGGCGATTGGTTCATAACATTACCAAAGCCAATCTATCATTACATATTTCGTTCATTCATAGTCCCTCATTCTAATATTTCCCATCATCTATTTCTCATTATTTATCTTTGGCCTACCTGTGTAGTCCCCCCTTTCTATCGTTCCATTTCCCCTGTGCCTTCAACCTATCTTCCCTCAGGATGTGTTTAATCGGTTTCCTTTTTCTCTTTGCAAATACTACTTTACATTTAGCTTTTTTTTAAAAAAATACTTCTTCATTGGTCTATTAATTCAATTCTCAGCTTTCTTCCGTAGCACAGTTTCATTTACGCCAAATTTTAAATGAGCTTATCCGAAAACCACTCAGGGTGTTGTTCCAAGTCTGGTCAGCACGAATGCCGGGCTTTTCAGACCGGGAGGAACAGTATACAAGGTTGGGAATGGAAGGATACATTTATTGAGTGTTTTTTAAGAGTCTGTTATCACTAATATTAGGCTCTTCAGGCAGGGAGAAATGGTAAACAAAGGTAGGATGGAAGGATAGAAGGAATTTGAAGCCCGGAAAAACCTCCAAAAATATGTTTCAATACTTGACACTACATAACAAAACAATTATTGTATCCGAAAATTAATATGGTGTTGAATGTGAAGTTCTCTCGGGTTGGCAACTGGGTCAAGGGCTCTATTGTGGCCGACGTTTCGACACTCGACTCAAGGGTCGTCATCAGGGCTTCTGAGATGGTGTTGTTTCGAGTCTGGCCAGCACCAAAATCAGGCTCTTCAGACCGGGAGGAGAGGTACGAGGATGGGAATGTATATATGGAATGGATATATGGGAACGTATATAAGGATGGGAATGGAAGAAAGAAAGGAAGTTTAGGCACCGAAGAGCCTCCAAATATATGTTTCAACTAGGTGATTGAAGTTTATCCGAAAATTCAGGGTGTGTCTTCAAGTCTGGTCAGTACTATAGGGATCTTTAGAACGGGAGGAAAGTTATGAAAGGTAATGGAAGGGAGAAATGTTTCAACTAATGAAACTTAATGGAGTTTATACGTTGACCGAATATATTATTATGCATAATTTTCACCGAATCAGGCGTGATGTGGTGGAAGTGATTCATACTGAGAGTAAAAAGCAGCATTTTGCCACAGAAAAAGTACAGCAATTTTTTTTCTGTGGAAAAGTGCTGTTTTTTACTCTCAATATTATTATGCAGTTTCAAGTCTACTCAGTACTAATATCAGGCTCTTCAGGATGGGAAGGAAGGTGTACAAGGATAGAATGGAAGGAATGTTAAATAAAATGAAGCGAGAAATATTTTCCGAAAAATGTTGTGTTAATGGGAATGTTATCCGAAAATTTCTGCGGGTGGTTTCAAGTTTGGTCATTACCATCAGTCTCTTCAGATGGGGGGGAAAAGTGTAAAAGTATGGGAATGGAAGGGTAGAAGAAAGGAAGGTTCGGAAGAGCCTACAAAAATTTCAACTCGTAGTTATTTGAACCTATGATATATTTGATTTTCAACTTGGTTTTTTACGGTGTAGTTTCAAGTCTGACCAGGGCGATATAGGATATATAGATAAGGGTATACTTAGGTGGGAATGGAAAGGTAGAAGGAAGGTTATGCTCAGATGAACTTCGCGAAGATGACTAGATTCAGGTAATCTGAAATTTTCCACAATTTACCCAGGCCGCTATATTCTACATTTTAATTAGATAATAACTTCATTTTGGTGATTGAAATTAAATGTTTGAAACTGCTTCGAGGGAGTTACAATCGCGGTTATCCACATATTTTGTTCAGTGCGAGATCGTGGTTTATGGAAGCGTCGAAGACAAACGACATCCCCGCCGCCATCTGCCGAAGAGATTTCGTCAACTCCTCTACCGGCCGCGTGTCAAATTCAACACATTTCACTACCTTTGGCGAACTTGCGCATTCGACAGTGATTCCCCCACTGGGGGAATACAAAGTTGTGCAAAAGTGACGCGTGAAGAATGACATCCTCACATAGCAGTAACACATTTAAGCCCCCCCTGTCAAAACATTAACGGCGTGAGGTCGATTTTTCATCATTTCGGACCCCTTTTCGGTCTGAGCACACCCGCGTCCCACGGGGCCGTGGAAAAATCTTTTTCTGTCCGAGCACTGGCGCCGCGCAACTGCCGCCGCGATAAATCAAGCGGTGGCGACTTGAGAGAAGCCTTCGGGGTCAACCTTAAACGGTCCAATACTGGGGCGAGGAATTGAGATGCCCTTCGATAAAGCTCTCCAACGGCGCTTAATAAACCAGAATTCGGAGATTGCGCAACTGAAATCTTTAAGAAACACTATATACTTGTTTTACAACTTTCTTAAACTTAGACCGGGCAATAGTTGCCAAGAAAAAAAGGCCTTGGTTCACCATTATGGCCAAATTCAATTTGAATTAATTATGGTCATCATTTAACATGGTTAAGGCAACGTTATACACATAAGCAGAAGAGAATTTGGCGATATAGCATATAGTTTGGTTAGGGGTCAAGAAGTCAGCTGAGTCCAATTATAAAATTTGTATTTCAATATTAGAACTACTATCACTAGGAGATGGGTTCAGGATTAACTATGTGAAATTCTTTTATCTTGAAGTAACAGAAGGAAAAAGACACTGCAATTGCACAAATCAAGTATTTATTAACACGACCCGGGTTTCGACGTTGCACGGCACCATCAGGTGCCCCGTCAACATCACCTGAGGTTCCGGTGAAAATCGGGTGTTGTTAATGAATATTTGATTGCAATGTCTTTTTCTTAGAACGTCATCATTATAGGAGCAAAGTTATAACTGAGGTCGCTAACGGGGATCAGAATAGGGAGGTTAGCCATATTTTTTATTATTTTAAATTAAAGTAGGGTATGAAAAATAACCGTGACGGTTTCCAAAATCTCCACATCGTAATTTTAACCCCAGAAAACTAAGCGAAGGTTGATTTCCTGACCTCGGCGGAAACGCTCCTAAGATTTCAGATGATTTCCGAAGGTGGAATGACGTCGCATGCATCAACTTCGCTTTGCTACGTGATGGAAGCATATAGTATATAATTTCATTACAAGGACTGGGTACTCGAATCTGCTTAACCCCCCGAATCCATAGAATCTTCGAGATTCGAGGATTCGAAAATAAATTCCATAGGATTGGAAGAAAGAGCATAGGTCGAAATCGCACCAATGTATTCATTTTAGAAATGATCTGAAAGATACGAATCGAACTGTTGTTTTTTTCTCTGGTTCTGGATCTTTTTTTAAATGTCATAACTTTGGGAACATTTAACTATTAGTGAAAGCAACAAAAATATGTGAAGTGTAGTTATTGTAGCTCACTTATTTTAAGAGGCGGTATACGCAAGACCATCTCAGTATTATTTAAGCATATGAAGCAGCACTGGAACAATTGCTAGGCAACGATAGAGGGAGTGTGTTCGGCCTTTACAAGCCAACGCAATTGTAGGATTGTAAGGTGGAGATGCAAGCAATTCAATTCCTTCGAGTGCTCCCAATGAGTCATTAAGTTCCCAAACTAGCGAAGGTTCAACTTTCGGATTAGGATTCGATAAGAAACTCGATTCAAATCCCTGTAAGATTCAAACCCAGATTCGGATTTGAGGGAAAAGTGGATTCTACCCATCCCTAGTCATTACATTATATTTCATATTTATGGAAACTGATTGCCTAATAGTATTTGATTAGTGTTGGTTGTATATTAGTGAATATTTATAATATCTCGTAATTTTTATATTAGTAATTATTAGCCATTTAGTAAGTGAGAGGTAGGGAAAGTAAAATGCTGTATATGGGAATCTTTATTTTGAGAAATACACCTCATGCCTTTGGAGTTGTTATTAGATGGATAAATGCCGGTTTATGAGGAACGCGTAGCATCCCTTATCTTCCACTAACCATATTTGCCCACACTCGTCGATGACTCTGTCCTATTGTGGAATCACTCCCTCCCCTTCCCATTCTTACACCCCTTTGCTCACCCACGAAATGCAGCCCAAAATATTCCGGGCGATGTGAATGGAGAAATCAAGGCTCCAGGATTAACGGGACAGACTGCCATTAAGAAAAGCACGATGCTCGCTGGAGATGATCCCGGCTTCGTCGCGTGCGGCGGGATGAAGCGAGGGCGAAGGTGTTCAGATACTTGGGAGATGTTCAAAACTGAGGGGAATGGAATCCATGTGGGCGTAGTCACGTCGGGGTGCGTTTACACATTCTAAAACGTGAAAGTCACGCGTATTTTGGGCCGAGAGGCGATTCTAGAATGCTTCCTCGCTCGTAACGTGTGGGAGGAGGGTGGGTCACCGTGTTGCGTCGGTTTGATCCTCCATCTCCCATAAAACTCTCGCGGCTTGAGTGGGAAAGTATAATCTGCACCCTGTTATAAATCAATGCTCAGAGCTTTGAAATGGGAACCAGGTTTGTGTCAGGTAAAAATCCTGGGTGTTTCCTTTGTTCAATCATATCGTTACGTATGCATCGCGTGGTTTCAGGTGTGATGTGGTGGAATTCTGACATTATAATGATATGGGATTCAGACGTGAAGATGATGCAGTATCATCGAAATAGGTTAAATAAAGTCTATTTTAACAGTGGAAATCTCAATATCATGATAACATATCGTTACGTGTTTTCCACCGGTTTAATTTATCGCCTGCCTATTTAGCTGCTTATAAAGGTGGAAAAACCGTGAATATTTCACCAGAATTGTTCGCCAGAAATGACAAAATGTTATCCATATCGTTACGATTTCTTGATTTACCAAAATTTTGTTAGGATAAATCGCTGGGGGGGTACAGAGATAAGAAATGGCCGCCCTCCCATTTTTGTGTGACTTATATTTACTACATTTACCGTATTAAGTAGCATTTTGAAATATATTACTACCCACTTCTTCACCAAAGTGATCTTCCTAAAATCTGCATTAAATATTTAACATGTACTTCAACCTACACTCAGCAAGTGGTTCTCAACCTAATTTCTCTAATAAGCTACATTCTAAACACTGCAATATGCTGGAACTTTAAACAAATTCCAGCATAAAGAAACAGACACCATCTTTCTAATAAGGAATAATAATGACGCAACTATATTGGGAGTAAAATGGGACTGTAACAGTTCCTTCTTCGACTAAGCCAAAAGAATTAGTGTGTCGAACGAAACTGTTGTCTTCAGTCATTCGGCGCCAAGTTCAACAAAGTACTCAAATAGTTCAGCGGAGCGTTCAGAATTCAAGAGTATTACTTTTTTATATATTTCCTTTGGGAATAACCACACTATTTTAAACGATAATACGTGATATTTTTACAAAGAAATAGATTATTATATCACATTATTAATATGGGTACTAACGCTTGTAGTCATCCGTAGGAGTGTTATACGGGAGTGCTATCTACCATATGTTCTCTTCATCCTTCAGCCATCTGCTGCTTGATCATGAAATGCATGCCAAATCCCAATTTTTGTTTTTAAGTGAGAAAAAAGTACCCTATATCCTGATTCCTACCACCAGTCGAGCATCCCTTTGTGCTAGATGTAGAGCTCACCTAGTAAGTAGGTCAACAGCCTATGAAAACTCGAACATGAAGGTAAGGGGGGGACTTTTCCTCTGCCCACCTCTGATTTCCCAGGAAGACCAAGTAGTAATAATATCATATTCATTTATTTCATCATTCAGTGTATTTACATTATGGATGATTGTCATAAAGAAATAAAACTTAGAAAATCAAAGGTAGGTAATAAAATTAAAAAATATGAAAAAATACAAGAAAAAAGTACATTCAGTGAACAATATCGAGGGAGTAAGGTTACATACTAAAAGATAGTTCATTCTTATTTGTATCCCAATATTCTGATACTGAGTATAAAGGTTTATTGATTAGTCATGAGTATTAAACTCTACTAAAACTTCCTGTAGATATAGTCCAGGTTGCAGGGGGAAGTTGATTAAACAGTCTAATCCCCTAAATTTTCATATTGGCGAAGAGACTTGGTGAGCCTACAGTAGGCCACATCAATTTGGCATTTCCTTCTTGTGTTATGTAATGTATTTCAGATCTAGGTAAGTAATTCCTAAGGTTACCCTCGATATACATAAGTACGTACTTGGTGAACATAAATGCTATAAACCGTTGGAATGCCTAGTTTTATAAAGAGAGGCTTACAATGTTCGCTATCTGAAGAAAAACTGATGGTTCTAATAGCTCTTTTTTGCAGTAAAAAAATTTGCCGCGCATTATGGGTAAAGCCCCAGAACTTTAGTCCATATGTAAGATGGCAATGAAATAAAGAATAATATGACGTTTTATTATAATTAATGGTAATAAGTCTTGTAATTTTCCTTGACATGAAGAGTGCCTTAGAAAGTCTCCTTGATGTTGCAAGAATATGCTATCCAAGTTAGTTTACTGTCATGTTGTTTTGGCTTTTAAGAAAAGTATATGGTGGTTTCCCGGCGTTTAATGTTCAAGAAGTCTTCTCCGGTTTTAGATAGAGTTTAGGGCTCCATTCTGGCCGACGTTTCGGCACTCGACTCGAGCGTCATCCTCAAGGCTGTTGAATGAACCATCTTCCCACCATCCCTGAGGATGACGCTCGAGTCGAGAGTCGAAACGTCGGCGAGAATGGAGCCCTCAGCCCGGTGGAAAGTCGGAGAAGACTTCGTTGCGTATCTTCACGCTTGAAATGTCATGAATAACTAAAATCGGAGTTACACTGACATATCACGATGGAGAGCGCCGAAAAATCAAAACATATTTTCTTAAATCACTCCGACGAGAATGACGAACGTTGAGCTTTTTACTTTTCCTGCATTTCTTTTCTCAAATGTGTCACTCATATCTGATTATTAGCTGACGGAAGATGAGTCATCAGGAATGATTGACTGCCAACAATCACTCTTTCGCAACCTAAACCCATCCATAGGAATTTCTCATGAGTCGCTATCATCAAACAGACGAATGACGTTATAAAACAAACGAAATATTACCCTCTCACTCAGTGATATCATGGCGAGGAGTCTTGTATCGCTCTGTCCTTTGAAGAAAGTAGATGAGCGGGCATTGGGGGCTTTTGAGTGCAGATAGATAAGGAGAAATTAAAATGAATGGCAAAGAAGGCAAATGAAAAATACGTGCAAATGGTAGTAAAAGGAAGTAGATAATGTATCTAGGGTAAATTCTCAGATGGGCAGAGATCATGTTTGTTAGGTATGTTAAAGAGTTAATGCAACGTGAAAGAAGGGAGCATTTGAGGCATTTCTGTAGAATTTAGGAAAATGGAAATTGTGTGGAGGGTAAGGATGATGCTCCAATGAAAACTGTAGCTAGGATAGGTAAGACCTCGAAGACGTGAATAATAGTTTTCGGGGACCATTAAAAATGAACTTACGGCATTCGTACGAATATACGTACGTTCTTTGAACTGATTCCATTAATGAGAATGAATAAATGAAATTGGAAAAATGATAATACGGAAGCTGACATCTCATGAAAGTACTTAGGCACTTGCATTTAAAAGAAGAATAAAATGAAGGCTTGGATACAATGGAAGTGTGGCGTTATTTAAAAGTGAAGATAAACAATCGGAAGGTTAATATTATTTTAGATGGTAAGGAAGACGATAGTTGGCCGAGACAATAGAATACTATGATGCAATTTGAATTAAGCCACAATTTATAAATATTAGATGCTTCAGTACACCATAAGATACTCATTAGTGATAAAGGGTAATCTACTGGTTGAGGTAGGTATTTGATGAACTCCAGATTAGAATGACGCCTCGGCTAACGAAGATAATCCGTTCCGAAATGAGATTTTTCCTGATTTCTTCCTCTTGAATCTTAGTGAGGAAAAATGTGATTTCACTGTGGTCTCTGCTGAATATCGTTTAAATCCTCCTGGATTCTGCCCACGATTTAAAGAAAAGCGTCATAAAAAGGGCACTATAAAAGGACAAGAACTCACCAAATCCTTAAGAGCTTCGAAAATTCGGCTGCTTCGATGTCAGCGTGCTCATCCACTAAACCGTTAGCCGAAACCGAAAAAGAGTGAAAAAAATCGAGAAATATCGTCTTTAGCCGGGCTACTCGTTAGACGAGGTGTCGCTGTACAACTAATGAGCCCCCCTCAACATAAATCACCCTTCGCCTCTGCACCACCAAAATCTATGTTATACATACGAGTATTTTCTCCACATCCCTCCATTACAGTCTTCCATGCCTTAATATCTCTCCTCTTAGTCTCCTTCTTCAATTTACTATCCTAAATCTAATTCTAAGTATTATACTGCAAACCTCTGCAAGGGAGTGTGGCAGGGGGTGATCCACCACCACGCATGCAACCCCTCATGCACGTGTCAGAAATTATTCACACAAAAGAAAACCACTTGCATGAAAAACGTCCATGGCAAAACATTATTCATATCATGCGGGAGCAATTTCAAACTACGTTTAATTAACATGCCTGCACCATAAATACAAAATATATACAATACCTTACCTAAATAACCCTGTGACCATGTTTATTTTGACCCCTAGTCGTAGGAGGGAAAAATGATACTTTAAATCTATTGTATTTACATATATGTATTCGGAGAAATGAGTCAATCATACTCAAATAAAGAAATGACAACCGGTCAGGGTGATTCCCAGCTCTAGGCGCTATAATAATTCATTTTTACTATGCTTTTCACTTCCTTTATACGCATTTCCCCTCCGATAGAATGTATTAGGCCGTGTTTCGCCTGATTTTAGCCTAAGAATATCTATGCTCCGTGTGAAATTGTGTACAAATCTCTAAATCATTAGTTAAGACCCCGTATCCAATTCCCTCTCCTCTTTACAAATTCTTCTTTCGCTTGATCTATTCCAATTTCCTCACTCCCCTAGGTTGTAGACGGACTAGATAACTTTCCCTCGCACTGACTCACCTTCGCCCACCAGTGTTTTTTCGTTAAGCCGTACCCCGGTGTAACGGCTAGCTTTCGGTGGCATGCGAGGAACGCCAGAAACGGATGTGGAGTGGGAAGGCAATGAATCCAGATGGCCGCGAACACTGGGGCAGTGATCCAGGGCATCTTGGGAAGACGCCTCTTGGAACGCCACGGCTACCTCTCCGTCCGGGCGGGAAGGTGAGTGATCATTCAATGCCGGAACGAGTCTGCCCAACTAATCTATCATCACCACGCCCCCCGGACGAACGCGTGGCGAACGCAAAAGCTATATACGTATATATATATATATATATATATAAAACATACAAATAATAGGAAATAAGGGAAGGTAAAGGTTCTTGTGTGTGTTTTGACAGGTGCATATACATATATATACACCATGAATTGTTCTCGACCACAAAAATCACAGTAAAAAAACACAAAGTTAAATATATTGAGGGTTTTTGGTCAAAATAATGATCACAATTTAATTAATTACACTGTGATCGTTATTTTGACAAAAACCCTAAAAAATTCAGATGATCACGGAACATATTGAAAACACAGAAACAAATGGAAGAGGAAATACTCACACTTAAGTTTTTCTCAATGCTTCAAGACAGAACCTCTAGCGGAAGCCGCGAGAATGAGAACTGTTTTCGATATTTAAAATAGCGACTTTTTTAAATTCATCGCCAGTTGAAGGAGACATGTGGTGATGGAGTAATGGATGTGTCGAAAGTACGTTCATGGGTGCGACAGTTTAAAGATGGCAGAACATCATGTGACAACGAACCAAAACAATCTCGGCCTCGCACACCGACAGCGTCTCACAACGATTTTCCAGTGGTCAAAACAGAATCCTAAAGAATTCTTCACCGCGGCCATAGAATCATGACGTCGACGTTACGAAAAATGTGTACTGCTGCAGGGAGATTACGTCGAGAAGTAACACAAGTTTCATTGTTTTTAAGGTGAATAGTTAGTTAGAAAAAAAACGGAGGTCTTATAGCTTGATTGCACTTCGTAATATCAGGGAGAGAGCGTGCAGAACGGACAGGTTTAAATGTGGTCTTCCTCGGACGATTAGAGAACCAGCTAAGGAAGTCAGTCATGAAAGACAACGCGTTCAACATACCAGGAGATCTTGGTAATAGAAATAACTAAGGGAAAAGGACAAATGGGTATCTTACACACGCCACGCGATGGTTCGTCAAAATATAAGTCCCTTCGAAGGGAGGAAGTTCCTCTTTTGATCTGGTATTTTACGACGGCATTTGTAGTTGCTTGTGTGCACGATCGTTGTGGGTGGTATGCCATTGTTCCCGCATGATGCGGACGATGTTTTGCCATTACTATTTTGCATACGAGTGGTTTCCTTCCGTGTTTAATGTATGACTTCTAACATTTGCACGTCGGAGTGAATGCATGGTGTTGGCTCACCCCATGCCCCACGCCCTTGCGGCGGATTGCTGGGTAGATGTAGAAGAACGGAACCGATCGTGCTGATGTGGTCAATCCATTGCCGCTCGTGATTGGACAATTTAAGACCTCACTCTCCCCTGTGATTTGTTAACTAATTTCACACTACACAACGTAGCGTAAAAGGATGAACGTGATTCACCCTTCACGTTATGTTATTTAAGTTACGTCTACGTCATGCCCTGCATAAGCCGCCTCAAGGGGGCGTGCGGCAGGGGGTGAGTGAGCCGTCACCGGTTATTCATTCTCACGTGCAAATAGTATTAAATATAATTCACGATGAAAGTAAAAATCTTCATGCAAAAATCTCAATGACAAAAATGCATGTCATGCGGAAACAAAGTCAACGAACATTTTGGTTAAAAAAATATGCAAAATAAATATAAAATATGTACACTAGGTATCCTAAGTACTATTTTCGTTACGTTAAGAGGCGTATTACATGAACGGTCAAGTTACGACGCGTAGTATTCTCAGGTTTTTAATATCTTAAGTATACGTTCTGTTCATATTTTCAGTGTGAACCGGTCTTTAAGGGAATGGGGAAAACTCATGCAGGCAGGGTCGTTCCTTTCTCATTTTTAAAAAATATTAAAAAATCATTTCCGAGTGAGTGAGTAACAAATGCGACTCGTCTTAGTTAGTTCT
>WURS02267748.1:0-19075 GCA_011762765.2 Rhinocypha anisoptera
TCTCTCTCTCTCTCTCTCTCTCTCTCTCTCTCTCTCTCTCTCTCTCTCTCTCTCTCTCTCTCTCTCTCTCTCTATAGATTCACTAAGCAAATGGGTAGTAGTAGAGTTGGCAAATGCCTTAAAGGACACCTGGAGCGCACGCTAATCCATGCGGTGCCTCGAGGGTCCCTAGAGACCGTGCTGGGAGAGTTGTTTCTCTCGTTGGCTTGAAATTAGCCTTGTCTATTCTACAACGAAAGATATGCTTGTCTGTTATGTGTGTTATCCTCGACGTGTGCGTTTGCTTCAGAATCAACAAGCAGCGAATAAAATGATGCAATACCTTCAGTCTCAGTCCCGACCGAATGTTGACAGTTCTAATAAGCTCAAGATATTAGTACTCTGTTCGGTATCTCACGTTGACTCGATCAGTCTGGTGGGTCACTACCGTAGTGACGCTTTCCGAAGACTTTCTTCACCTGCCTTAGGCGTCGAACTTCGCCAGGTTTCTTTGTAAGTGGGTATCTTTTTTTATTTAATCTTGACTCTCAATTAATTACAAAGTTACATTTTTGTTAAATATTGTATACATGTGGGTAAATTTTTACAGAATTCGTTTAGCAACTTGCAACTCTCACGAAACTTCAAATCTAGATGTTTAGGTCATTTTGAGTTTTTTTTAAAGTTAAGCAAGCTCATTTTTAACATCGTACTATGACGTCTTATAATAGGCCACAAAAATCATTTAAATTCAAATTATATACAAAAATGTAATAAACTGTATTTATTTTGTGCTAATAATTGCTAGTATACAAATAATTAAGTGTGATTGTGAAAAAAAATAATTCAGTTTTTAAGTTTTGGTCGTTTTTTCGAATTTAAAATATGTTATTTTTTGTCACAATTTCTAGTCATCACCCTCAAGGCTCGTACAATCTCGACTTTTGGCACCTTTTGCTAAAAGATGACTATCAACAAGTGGCACCTATCTACTTGGAACACACCGATTTTGTTCTTTGCATCTACGATACTGCCTCTTTAGCCAGCTTCGAAACAATGAAGATGTGGATTGATCGTATGTACCAAATAAAGCATGAGATTTGTTCTTTGCAGAAGTAAACGACTTATTATAATTTGTATTAGGGTACATTGGTCAACAAGGTCGAACAGTGCCAATCGCGATTCTGGCTTACTCACGTTGTGATCACAAACCACAAGTGCCAATAGAATTTGCTTGTGAGTATGCCTCTTCTCTTGATTCTTCTACATTCAACATTCGCCAACGACACAAAGTACTTGACCTAGCCAGATGTTTCGCTACTATTATTCCCAAAGCGATCGAGATCAAAAGAGTTCGACATCACCACCAACTTACCTCGAATGATCAACAAGTGAGCCAACAACCAGAGAGCAATTCTCTTAAACGTCGCACTTGGCTCTCAAAGCTTTTTGTTTGCTGTCCAAGTGTGCTTTAGTGTGATAGTTGTTAACTTTTTAGATGTGCAAATGCATAGGCAAAATTAAATATTTTGATCGAGCCCCAAATTGCGATTAAAAAATTTTTACATACTTTATTTTATTAGTTGATCATGCGATTTTAAGATTTTATAACTTCAAGATTTCTACCTACTTCTATTGCTTCTATAATATTAAATATGTTATAAACTACTTTGCTTTTCATGAAATGTGGAAAGCTGAAAATCTTGCTTCTATTCACTGACTATTTAAGACAGATCTTTTCTTGATCAAACTCTTGATAATAAGTGTTGCCTGTAACTGTTATAATTTTTACAAGTTTTATTGCACATACAGGAAAATAACAAAAAATATTCAGTTGTGTCGTAAAATCGACAGCTATTTTATACATGATTTCAGATGAGAAGTTTGAGATAAGGTGGGAGTAATGAAGTGAAGCTTTATTTACATGAAAATGAATTGAAAGAAGAGAAGATTAGGTGAGTCGATACTTAGAGTACTTGATGTGGTGGACATCACCAATCTTGTCGAGAACCCGCAAAGCTCGATCCAGTGTCTCAGTAGTGTGTGCAGCAGTCATGCAGAGTCGAATCCGGTTGGTAGTGAGTGAGGTAGCAGGGTAGCCCGCGCAGACCAGAGCTAGCCCGTGCCGAACTGCCATTCGCACTACCGAGCCGATCTTAGCCGGCAGGTAGATCATGATTGGAATCACAGGCGAGTCGGGGCTACCATGGATCACGAAACCAAGCGAGCGTAGACGACTTCTCATATAGTGGGTATTGGCCAGAAGACGTGCGATTCGACGACCTCCTAGAACCATTCAGCAAGTTAGTTTTCTAAATTATCCTATTTGTTTCTAAATTGATGGGTCATTTGACGAAACTCACCTTCCTCTTGGTCCTTATTCATGAGTATGGTGAGAGTGTTGATCACTTGTTGAGCAACAGGGGCCGCCATAGCACCTGCATAATTACTCATACTATTGCACCGTAGATGATCAATAATTTTGCGGGACCCTGCTACATAACCGCCTGCCGCTGCAAAGCTCTTAGTCATTGTCCCCATAAGAAGGTCGACATCATGTGGATCACAAGCCCAATAATCGACAATACCACGACCATGAGATCCAATCGCTCCGATTGAGTGTGCTTCGTCAATGTAGAGATAGCACTTATATTGACGTTTGAGTTGTATTAAGCGAGACAAGTCTACGATTGTGCCCTCCATACTGTAAACCCCTTCCACAAAAATAATCACTTTGCGCCAGCGGGCACCTTTTCGCCGAGGATCGCCCTCAATAATAGCACATCGGAGTTTGCATTCTAGGTCGTCGCAATCTAAATCGACAGTGAGAATAAATGTTTAGTTGAAATCATCAAAGTTAGAAGTAAGAATTATGAAAGTCAAAGAGAAAGTTAAGGACATACCATTATGGCGAAAATATCGAAAAGTGGCACCAGAAAGGTGAATTCCTGACTTGGCAGAAGCATGACTCTGCTGATCAGCCAACACTAACGATCCCGGGCCGGCCAGTGAAGGTATATTTGTCGAATTGGTTGCAAAACCCATGCCAAAAACAATGCTGGCTTCAACTCCAAGGAATCTTGCCAAGAGTTCTTCTAATTCAAAGTGTTTGTCCAAGCGACCGAGTTCGTGAGTCGGCGCCACTGAAACTCCATAACATCTAATGGCTTCAATCACTGACTCAGACCGCGCGGAAGCTTGTGAAAAGCCGAGGTAATCATAAGATGCAAGATTAATGCACTGCCGCCGAGCGCCTGTTAAGTGAAAAGTAAAGTTGTGGTCTGGAGAACGGCGTTCAAGAACCGTCACTGTTCCTCCCGGATTTCCCGATATTGGTTGACCAAAAATGTCCGCCACTCGTCGATAAATGTAGCGAGTGAAGAAAGCCTGCCAACTGGTGTAGAGTGGTCGATAGCCCTAGTTACACCGAACTTGTCAGATTGAACTATATCAACAAATATGATGACACATACTTCCCGGTTCTTTTCGGAGATGGCATTGTAGTTGCCCAAGTTAAACCACTCAAGTAAAATTCGGAAATAGCCAAAGATAATGAGTACAGCATAGCTGAAGTAGCAGAGAAATCGAATCACAAAAGAGGGCTCGATGAGACCATCTGGTGAAGGGAATCTGGTTCGGCGACGAGAGGACGACGAGTCCGTTCTGCGCGCCAACTCATCGCTACTCTGCAAAGAGTGCCATCATGGAATGACATTTTGGCTTTTTACAAGTAACTATACTTTCAACTAGACACATTTAGATTATTGCTTTATAAGTTTCGCATAAAATATCATGAAAATATTCACATTTCTATATTATTGCTTGTCAATCGATTTATATTAGAGGAATTATGTTCTAACCTTTGTCAAGCATGAGGATTGACGAAGTTTGGCCGAGATAGAGCGATGATAATCTGTAGTGGGATGGCAGTTGGAAACCAGATGAATTTGGTTCGAGTTTGCGCCGAGGTCAAAGGCTTCTGTGGTCACCATCGCGTGAAAGCAGTGGTCTCAAGAAGAAACCTCAAACAAACAAAAATTAAAGTCACCAAACGTTCAAAATTGAACAGAAATTATAAGAGAGATCGAAGTGAAGGAGTCTGGTGGCAAAATGGCCCAACTCATTGGGTTAAGCTCTGTCTGTCTCATTGTGTCAGTTAGAGCACCAAGATTTGCATTTGCCACCCAAAAGAGAAAGGGGAGGAAGAAAGTCCCGCCCCATGATCATCACATGTACCGGGAAACAAGAGAGCATGATTCGGCGAGAACATACTCCTTCTCTCTCTTTCTCTCTCTACAACCTTTTAGAAAAGCATAACCAAGACCAGAATAGACACTTTTGAAAATTGTAACAAATGTCATCTTTGAAACAGAGAACTTAGGACTCTTTAAAACCAAGCGATTTGCAATAATAGTTGATTTCGTCTTCGACCTGAAATCAAGTAGCTGTCGAGTTTCTAGCAATGACTCGGCACTGAAGCACCTCACCTGACATCTTGACTTTCTCGCTCGACGTCCCGTGGTATTGTCGCAACAATGATGATGATGATGGTGTATGATGATAATAAATATTAATTAGAAAGAGCACAACACACCATATCATACGACCATCATCATCATGGTTGTAGTGGTCGGGTGGCTTGGGCCAGATTTCCCTGCGGAAAGACGTGACTCGACACAAAAACGACACTTCGCAGAGATTGCAGTAGCACTCATCATCATACAAATAACCTACGTCTAGAGGGAAGAATCGAGAAGAAAGCAAAGCAAGACAAGATTTCACTATGACCTAACACGTACGCAACCTAACCTTTCTTCTCGCATAATGGCATCTTTGAACTTGAAAGTTTTTGTAGGCCTTGTAATCCTTTTTGAAAAACTAAATAACATAAAAATAAAAACGTATACAGACAATAATATTTGTTTCAAATTTTACAATATCATTTTAAATAAATTGACTAATTTTTGATATTACGAGTTGAATAATTTTTGTAACTGGACTCTTTAAACTTTCAAAAAAAACATTTAATGCGTCCACAAATTTAAACCAAATTTAATGCCAAAAAGTTTGACTCTAAATTTAGTTTTATAGCGATTAAACCATTCTACATATTTATAACCAATAATTTTTATTTATAGGATCAATTCGAAAGTGATTGAACTAATGATCGATCGGTTATTGATCGAAGGTCGATGGCATCATAGGCAAACGAATAGGAGAGAAAGCAAAGACAGCAAAAATTATGAAGAGTCATGTTTGCCCTCAATAAAGGGGTTAATTAAAGTTAACAATTATTGTGTAAAAAATGAAATAATTAATCAGCCAATTGTTTGGTTGTGTAGACGGGATATTTCCAAAAACACCAATACGAAAACAAAGACAGCCATAAAAGAGAGTTAAGAGAACGTCCACTGTGAATGCATCTGTGGTCACATGTGTCTGTCAACAACATTGTTTATAAGCAAAAACTTGGTGGTGGTATACTAAAGTGATCAAATTCTTCTATATAAATATAACATATGACAAACGTTTTTTTAAATATTAAATAATTTGAAATGTCTGAACAATTTCAACCAAGTTTAGATATGTTTGTGCGTAAGCCAAAGCGACGCAAGTTTCGCTTTACTGCCACTGGAAAACTCAAAAAATGTCACTTGTAAGTTGTAATTTTATTGTTTATTTATGTTGAAACAAGTATTAATGTTTCATTAATCAAACATGTTTAGTTGTTCAAAGGACAAAGCTTTTTATTTGTGTTCAAAGTGTGGTCAAGCATATTGTTCTTTGGAATGCTATCGCTCGGAAACTCACAGAGAATGTTCGGAACATTTCTTCAAAAAACAAGTTTTTGAGCATCTCAAACATCTTAAAAGCAAGTAAGTTTATTTTTATAATTCAAAATTTGTAAACAATTAAATAATTAATACACTTGATTAATTTTTAGTAAAGAGGAGACGGCAAAGATGATTGAGATTCTGAAGAGACAGAATGGTCCCGATTATGTTGACTTGGTCGATTACCTTCAAGATGATTCTGAAGAATCGTCAAATGATTTTGGAGGTAAAGATGAGCAGTTTGAAGAGTTTTTAACTTTGTTAAGCACAAAGCTGACTTCCGACAATCAAATTGACCCCTGGTTTCAACTTAGTGAAGAACAAAAGTTACAGTTTATCAGCTTAGTCGAGCAGCATCCTCGTTACTTTGACCAAGTGATTCCACAGTGGGATCCATGGTGGCACCGAGAAGAGTGGCGCCGTGTCGTTTCCTTTGTTGATGATGTTTCCCACGAAAATTGCTTTCCCCAGTTGTTTCAACAGATCGATCCAATGTCTAGATTAACCTCGAAAAGTCCTTCTCCTTTAATAGCCACATCAATAGTTGTTACTCTTTATGCCTATTGTCATCTTTGTCATAATTATAACGGAGAAGTGGCGTGTTGCGCTCATCGGGAACCATTAGAAAGTTTAGTAGAGTTTTCCAAGTGGAACCTTGAAATCCTGAAGGAACTGTTCCTGTTAGCACCTCAACTTGAACCAGGAAATCACAATTTTGATAACATCGAAGATCCTGTGACGACCTTCGGAGCTTTGGTTACGAGACATCTTAGTATTGAACCTTATGATAAAGCCGGTAATTATAATATTAATCTCATTTCAAAGTTGCACGATCCAAATAATAACTATTTCTATTTCAAGGGGCAAGCGAATTGAAAAGGTATTCGATCAAACTGTTGGAAGATTGTTTAGTCTTCACAACCGATCTTAAACAACCAGGAAGAAGTGTGATAGTGAGACACGACTCAAACCTAACTCATCACGCTCCGAAAGCTCTTGTACTAGCTCTCT
Organism: Rhinocypha anisoptera; assembly: GCA_011762765.2. NCBI lineage: Eukaryota > Metazoa > Arthropoda > Insecta > Odonata > Chlorocyphidae > Rhinocypha > Rhinocypha anisoptera. The sequence goes on from WURS02267748.1 coordinate 6,825, forward strand.
CTGATTTATGTCATATTTTGATTCGAGTCAAAAGTTGCATTTCTAAGAAAAACAAGAAGGAAGGAAAGAAAGTTGAGCTTATTTTCAGAAAAGTCCTTTTTTATCTCAGCTATGCGATTGAATATTTTGATGATGAATTGGCTATCAGGCTAACTGAAGCTCTGCGTTACCACCGAGGTAAATTTATTTCATTTTTTGATTGAAATTCTGTTCTAACACTGTTTTACCAGATAAATTAAGGCAAGAAGTGTTGATATTCGAACAGGAAGAAGATTCGGAAGTATGCAAACAAGAACCAAAAGTACAAGAAATTCTCTAAATTGTTTTAGTGAGTATTTTGTTATGTTTCAGGATATAATTTTTTAGATTATAAGAGGAGAAAAGAAACGAAAGGTTAACGAAAGAATCTGGACTTAACCTTGCTTTGAGATTTTCAAATTATGTATTTATTAATTTGATTTTTATTTTGGAGATTTAAGTATCATTTTAAAGAAAATAAAATACATACGATAATTAAAAAAACAATTATAAATTATAAAATTAAAAATAATTAAAAATCAAAAAACACAAATGAAATTCTTGGGTTCTTCATTGGATTTGATTAGATTTTGTTTGAATGCAAATGAAACTTGAATGAATGTTAACAGAATGAACTTAATGTTAGCAGATATGACTAGGTAATGGCAATGAGATTCTGTAAAAAAATAGGTAAACAATTATAAAATTCAAACGGAAATTGCATTCTCACATTTGTTGTTAAGCTAGATGCTCAACAGGTTCCAACCGACATAAAATAGATTTCATAAAAGCAGCAGAAGCTAGTGCAGCATAGGGCTGCCATTCTTTACGTCGTGAACCGTCCTTGTAGTCTGCGACGCCTCGAATTATTACATAACGATCTTTGCGATTGCCAAAGATGGATTCGATGACGGTGTCGAATTCGATATCAAATGCCTTTAAGAATCAAGTTAGTTGTCTTAGTTGTAACCCATTTGCTTGTCTAACCTTAATTCCGTATTTGAGAGCGATATCTTGACGCAATTGCTCGTTGCCAACGGCACTCCTGCCCGAACCAATGGCGCCAAAGTGCACTTTTGGCATGCCCACAGCACGAGGGTCATATTCACAAGTGTTGTTTTCCTCAGGTTCTGGGTGGGTCATCTCGATCACATCGTTAGGACCAATGGACATATAGAGTTTGTCTGTCGCTGGCGGTGGTCGTACAAAGTCCAAATCATCGCTTTCGCGTAGTCTTGCACATGCTTCTTCTAGATACTTTTCCCAGGGACGATTACCGTTTTCATAGGCTTCTCGGAGGAGGATTTGTGCTATTGCCTACAGACAACGAGACATTTGTATGATTGTTTTAAAATTTATTATTTAAATTATTCAAAAGACCTCTCATTTTATTTTTAAACACATTTAAGAAAGCTCTTACCTGTAATTCAAGTGAAGGTGGACACCAGAATCGATAATTGAACGAATCGACGGTCTGCATCTCCTTCCACAATGAATTGGACGCATTGAGCGGTTCATCTGGTGATGATCTTAACTTTTCACAGTGCACATAGACATAGTCCCCACGAGTAGATTCAAATTGACACTGATCCTGGTCTCCATCAATCAAAGAATTGAGATTGGACCGACGTGGTGAGGTAGAGACCACGATGTCGCCAAGGCGGACATGTTGTGAAGCATCGGTATAGTGAGGAACACCACCACCGATGCCCACTAAGAACACGTACTCTACGTGCTGGAAAGTTCCTACTCAACAAGAATATATTAAGTAAAAGCAATTGATTCAAAAGCAAAACATACCGAGAAGACGAGTTGTGGTATTACCAGCGGCGATCATAGCAGAACGACTATTTCCCACTGCGGGTAGCTTGGTTGCTACCACACGATGTGGTCCGATGTTGCCCAGAGTGTACACGTTCGACTCACCTATTTATATCAAATTACATGTCAACTTAAATCAATTTCCCTTTTCACTAGAGTAGGCAGTTAACAAAGCTAGATTCTGGTTTAATCTAGTCATCGTGGCCCAGTTAGAACATACCTTCGCCTTTATAGCGAACGTAGGTGTCCTTGTTATCAATCATTGCATCGACGGCTAGTTTCTCGCAAAACTGTGCAGTGATGATGGCTACAGTGGGTGCCTGAGACCTCACTACTTCAGGCATTTGTCGCACTCGCTTCACCTCGCGCTCGTCACTGGTCACTCGCACCACTTGGCCCAAGTCGGTGAGACGAGCCACGCCTTTGGCCACTAGGTCGGACACCAATTCTGCCACTTCTTCTTCTTTGGAACACGTTGACCTGTTTAAACAATCCAATCAAATTGTTTTTTCAAACATTTATATTGTTATTCGAACAAATATTTCAATTTTACCATACAGTATTCCCTCATACTTTCGCTCTTCAATAGTTTCACATGTCATATGTGAAATGCGCCTAAGCAATTTCAAAGCACTGTGAGAGTTAACACGCTAGTCGAAGTGCTAAGCACGCCACATAGCTAAGCTTTTCCTTTCCTTACTCCGTCCCATTTCTCGTGTACCTTTCACAGTCCTTTGAGGATTTCTACACTCACTCTCGGTAAGTATGAGGGCATACTGTATATATAATGTATAATGGTGCTTAAATTCTAATGTATAATATCTAATTCGAAAAAACCTTATCCAAAATAGTCAATTTACTTTTTAAAAAATCTACTAGCATATCTCCAGATACAGTGGTGTTTCAAGTTTTAATCGCTTCACTTTTAACCATGTCATTGGAAGCAGTGTAACTTTCCCCTTTACTTCATTTCTTTCCAATGTAATTTCAAAAATAGAAAAAGTTGAAACAACACTGTAGATTGTGATTGTAGTAGTGATTTAAGAGAAACTTACGCTGCAATATCTGGCAGAGAGAGTGGATTGGGGTAGGCGGACTCGATCATCTCGAGCACCTTCTCCTCGGTGAGCAGGTGCGCCGTGAAGCCTTCCTCTGTAGACACTAGGACAAAAGAAAACCCCGTGATTAACACGTTCAATCACTGACACTCATTAGAAGGCGCGTGCCCTCAAGCGCATGCGCAGATCATTGACTAGAAGGATGCTATTTTTAAGACAATCACCATAATCATTCTCACTTGGTCACGAGTCACGAGTAAGTAGATGTTATTCGATTCTCCCTCATGTTCTTTCTTTGCTTTTGTAAATATTAAAACTTAGCTGTAACTATTTTAATATAATGAATGAACAAGAGAGTAATACATAGCTTTATAAATATTTGTAGCTAAATAAAAACAAGTGGAACCTTAAGTAATTTCAATGTGAATATAATTTTACACATATACCAATGTAATTTCTAGGTAACAACTATTTTCAAAAGCTTAAGTTAAATTTGCAAAGCTTAAGCATTTTTTTCAAAATCAAAGAAAGCTTATGAAGTATTGCGGGTTAGTCGCATCACAAACGAGCAATATGAGAATGAAAGACAAACCCGTAGGCCTAAGCCTTAGACTACGTTTTCGTTGTGAAGAAACTTGATGATCAAGTGAGATGGTGCGCTTTGGTTTGGGTGGGATGGGAGGAGGAGGTCCTCGAACCGATCCCCCGTACTTGGGTACCACATCAGGTAAACCAGAGCTAGGCTCTTCATTTGACTTACTGGCACGAGACGAAGCTGGCCTCTCAAAAGGCTCATCGAGAGCACGAACTTCAAGTTCAATTTGGACTAGAGGTCGATAGGCTACCTGTTGCATAGTTTTCATGAGTTTCATGATAAAACCAACGTAGTTTTTGGGAAAGTCTACTGGGTTGACCAGAGCACGAAAAAAAGCTTGAGCACAGTTGTAACTATCTGCACCGGTGAGACCTTATGTACAAATTATACAATATTTTACTTTAGATTCAAACTCACTTCATTATTTATTTGGTTACCTTCATTATCAAACCAAAACCGAAGTTCTCGTGATTCTTGCTGATGAATCTGTGTGATGGAGTTGACAAGAAACACTTTGAAAGACAGTCTCAAATCGAAAGGTCCTCGGAGGTGAGATGGCGAATCCTGTTGGACTTGTTTGTTGATAATGATGCCTTGGTGTTGACCGCCAGCTACATGACGCGAACCAGACCCGTCTGAACCATTCAAAGCCGCCGAGGCCTTGGAAACACGTTCCACACGGAGAACTGTGTGATCCAGCTCTTTCTTAAGCGGAGTCATCATTACCAAATCTACAAGTTTATATTCAAATCATTCATTCTTGAAATTGAGTAACTCTAAATTTTAGATTAAAACTTACCTGGTTCCATCGCTTCCTCTTGACTTGTAGTCCCGTTTGAGGTCATCTTGGTCAGAGTCCACTATTCGTTTCTTGTCTTTGAAAAAAACAATATGTTTTCATTAAGCAACAAGTTAATTAGTAAATGATTGCTGAGATTGTTAACAGGATGTGGTGTGACCATATTAGGAATAAAAAGTATTGCACGTACGATGATTACGTAATGGCAACCTAATGTACAACATGCGACATAAAAGCCGTTAAAGGATGCGGATGATGACTAATGATGTTCTAGAATGAAGCAAATTGTAGCGTAAAAGGCAAGTCAAAGTTCGAATATGTAAGTTAACCAAATGTCACAAAAAGAAGTCAAAAATTACATTATACTTTGTAGTGGTACAACTTAACTATTTTGTGAAAGTCACACCGAAACCAATAGTATAAACATTTAAAAATAAATTATTAAAATAGGAAACAAATTATTTCTCTCAAAGTTTCTCAAGAAAAATGGACAATTGTCGAACAGATTGATTAACAATCAAGTGGCAGATGGCGCGTGTCAGATGGTTGCCTCTCACTCTCTTATTTTCGAATCACAAACAACTTTCTCGCAAAACTAAGTGAGGCGTCGGGTGGCACATGTCGTGCCAACCTGTAATTTAATTCTATTTAATTCCGTCAGACATATCCACTAGCCACCCCTCTCACCTCGTTCGAAAATAGCTCCACACAGTTCAAGACTGTGTATATGAACCATATTAAAGTTGGAATTCATCTTGGGTTCGATCAGACTGGCTTCTATTAACTCTAATTGAGATGATGTCAATTGTGTGACCATGTGGCTTGAGCCAGTGAAAGAGATATGAAGCTACCGTGCCAGACAGTATAACCAATGATATTAACAACACAGGTTGTTTCATCCTCAATCTGTCCTATATAGCATTGTTGCGTGCTGACACTATCAATTCGAGATGTTAGGTTGTCTCGCATGGATTTAATTAAAACACATATTCAGCACAACTGTTTATGTACAAACCCTCGTGCAATAAATAATAACCATGGCATATCCGAATGAAATTATTAAAGTTGTCTATGTAACACTTTTGTAAGAGATGCTAGGTCAGTCTATTTAGTTAGTTCTATTTCTTCTAATTAACCTCAAAACAAAGGATCTCCACTGATTAATCGGGAAATAGTGGTGTAGTTAAATAAAGAGTGACATTGACATTTACGATGACTTAGAGTTTCACTAGGCATTGTCTCTAAGCATTTTGTTAGTGTCAATGAAAACCACCGGAAACATATCTCTTGTGTGATATATATGTTGTGACAAAACCAGACGTTTCTATTCTATTATTGTTATTGAAGTTTGCCGTATCTTTGCTTATATGGAAAAGAAGAGGAAAGGCAAATAACTGAGGGAGGGGACAATAGGGAATGAAAACGTAAGAAAGTGGAACACATGTTAGATTCCCATTGTCTTAGAGATAGAGAGAGAGAGAGAGAGAGAGAAATTGTATGTCTTCACATATTCAACACATACCTGCAGACATGCCCTAATGCATAAAATCATACACCTGACCTGCAAAACGCATAAATCTCCATCATCAATCTTATTATTATATTAACACAGAGATATTTTAATTATAGTAAAAATTAGACAATTGGTAAGGGACAATGGACAGTCTAGATGTAAGTAGTCACAAGTGGGAAAAAATAGTTAATTTAGATTGAAACCAAGTGAAATTCGAGTGGATAAAGAAATAAAGACATCAGATAAAAGTGTAACTTCACACCACTTAATGTCTTCAAACATTAACAAACATAAAACTTGTTTGAGAATTAAAATTAATCGTAATTGAAAATGCACTTGATTTAAATTCTGGTTTTAATTTGATAAAATATATATTCAAAATATGTTCATCGTATTAAATTACGCAATCCTACTCGTTTTAATTAAGTATGATTCAAACAAGATAAATATTTTACATTAGAAAAGAAGGAGGGAGAGAAACCAGAAATAAAGATGAAGAAGAACAAATTACCACTTATCCCAAGAGAAAGCTCAAAAGAACTAACCATAGATGAGAAAATTGTGCTTTCAAATACTACTAATAGAAAGAAGTGAGCAGAGCAGTTCAAAGACGATAGATGAGTATTTTTAGTAAAACAAAGTCTCTGTCTTTATCTTGGATAGACTTCATACCCAAAGTTTTTCTCGCAAGCTGCTCCAAAAATAGCTCTAAGCAATGGTGAAGCTCACGCACGCTCTCAGGCAATAGATGGGTGCTAGTTTGATTTTTCTTCCTCGATTGATACACTAACATTTACTTTTCATGAACGCACTGGAATGAAACCAAACTAACTGATCGAGCTCCAAACGGCATCACTCAAAGTGCTTTATTCACTTCAAATGAATACTTAACGCGGTGAAATCATGCAGCAATTGAGTACTACCATTCTAAACCTAATCAAACAAACGAAAACTTCTCATTTAGATTTTCCCTACTTGCAAGTAGTTACCTTATTCAAAGAGTCTTGATATCACAATTTCACATTCGAAAAACGACCAATTTCATGGGTAATTCAATCAAAATATAATGACTCGGGGTAAAATTATCGATTTGATTCACCAAAAAAATCGTTGGTTTGCAAAGTATGACAACTAAAGTTGGGTTTGACATGTGAATCTTCTTTCTTTATAGTGCAAACACACCCTTATAAGGGTTTCATGTCATATATATTTTATTTAATCAATCATATCAATGTGGTTATGGTCATCACAGAAATTGCTCTTGCGTTTCCTTCCAAATTTCTCTCTCTCTCCCACTAACAGACGAGGGTAAATATTTGGACTGACTGTTGACGGTTGTGAAGTGTAGCAGTAAAAGTTGGAGAGTTTGCTTTGCTCGTACGAGATCACGCAATCGCCTAGTGAGGAGTGTGTTGCCTTGACAATGCAAACCCAAAAACTGATGTTATCTCTAGTAACTAGTAACTGTAACTAGCTGACTACACCTGTTCCGCGACAACCGACTAGCACAGGTTAACTTTACCAATAAAAACATACTAATAAATTCACTTTTGGTTATTTCCATCAATCTGTTGTTGCTCTTGAAGCAACAGCTTTTGCAATGTATATAAACAAATAAAGTACATATACGCCTGTATTCATCTGCCCCCTTAGGGTTAACTATGAAAATTTTAATTGAAGTTAATTGATACAGACAAGTTTAATTGAATTAAAATACTGTTGAAGATATATTGTTGAGATTAATTGTCCCTTAGGTTCTAACAAAAGTTAACCCTTAGAGGGACAGATGAATACAGGCCATTATTTGAGTTAATTAACATTTAAATGTAAGACTAGAAAGATTTAAGCAATTTTATCTTCAATCACACGAAAAGATTTTTTTGTTCTTGTTTTATCGTATAGGTACACAATAGAAGACACCTTTCCCGATTGATAATAGCTGCACATATATATCTTTCCTCCTTGATTGGCCTTGGTTGCCTCTCTCTCTCTCTTTCTCTCAGCCTCGTACAGTTATGGCACACGTGATTGTGGCACTGCCAACGAGTAGAAGCGTTTCGATGTTTTTGTTCTTCCTTTTCCTCCCTACCTTGATTGCCGCCACCACAATGTTGAGTTCGAGTTGGTTGCAGTAGCAGTAAGCAAGATCTAGCTAGTTATGATTGCGTCATTAAGAGAGTTTGCTTCACCCAAAAATTTAACCAAATTGGACTGTAAAGCTAGTTGAACCGAATAGAGGTCTACGCCCTTTGGGTGGTGTTGTTTTGTCATTCATTAGTCGGCGAAGAGAAAAAGAGAGGAATGGGGGGAGAAAGAGCGTAAAATTGGCCGTTTCGAACAATGTCAATGTCTCCTGGTTAGATTGCATATGACATCGTAACTTGTTCCAGTGCTTCTATACCATTATTGGCAATGAATTGAAATTTTATTCATGAGGAAAATAAAACTCGTCAAAAACAGAATCAAAGCAGGAAGTAATCAACATTCGAATTCAAACTTTTGCAAATAAGTTTGAGCAAGATCGAGAGTGAGAGAAAAAGACAAACATCTAACATAAACAAAGTTATTTGAAGCAAACTTGACTTGAAGCACACAAAGAAAAATCTTTGAAAATTCCTAGAAATGTTGTTTATATAAACACATATATATTGATGGTATGTTGTCAAGTGGAGAAGGCCAAAATCGAATTATACCCCAAAAATATATGAATAGCGTTAACCCTTGGTGCCCGTTGCCACAATTCTCGAAAGACCACAAAAACATAGACTGTTGAACTCACTTATAAAGTTGATCAAAGATATTCTTCAATACCAATGCAAGGGTTGCTTTGCTAGAGTGATGTGACAGTAAAACGTGAGGTCACGTGATGTGTTACATTCTTGCACTAAAATAGAGTCGATTGAGTCTCTGATCACAACAGAAGTAGACTTGTTGGACTGTTATGACTGATGAAACAGTACCACAGTTTGTTGAGCACAACACCAACACCAAAACACCGCTCCCGCTGCTAGCTTGGGATCCTCTCCATTGGGAGACTGGCCATAGTCATTGCCGCTGCTGTGCTTGCCACACTCCACTCCACTGACTGCACGCGCACGCGAGGCAGCTCTGACTCATGCTGAGGCACCGTTAGAGAGTTAGAGAGGAAAGAGAGGGAGAGAGAGTGTCGCGCGTTCCCGCACGAGCATCACTGAACTGGTGGTAGGGAGAGAAAAAATAGAGAAATGTGGTAGTGGTTCATTCATTCTCACAAAGAAGATGGGGAGAGAGAGAAGTTCAAAAGGAGACAGAAAGAAAGAGGGGATCAAACGGAAACGCAAGTTGTAGCTACCCCACTGCGCAGAGCTGTGGCAACCATGGAGTTTGCCGCGCTCACAGCTGGAACAGCTCTCCACCGCCATCACAGATGGTCCACTTTGGAGGTCAGTGGTCACTCCCGTAAACATGGCATAGCTTCTCTCTCACTTCTACCTATTTACTTTAGGAAAATGGTGATAATTGTCAATTAGTTAACAAAATGTTGATAATGAATGTCCACCAGTCTGTTTAATCAATAACTTAATTTTAAATTCGAACTGTTAAGGTCGATTTTCAAATGCATGGGATTTAAGAATAAATCGAATAATTCACATACGCGTCTTAACAAGTTTCAAATCTAAATATTAATAAAAAATTATTTCTTAATTCCATTTTATGTTTTATTATAAAATCTCTCTCTCTCTCTCACTCACTCACAAATATGCACAAGTCATTGTGGGATCAATTCAGGTAAACAAGAAACCTTAACTTGAAACATTTTTAAAAAGTCTAGATAAAAAAGAAAAGCCTATTTTTAAAAGGTGGTTTAGGCAATCATTGAAAAGACTCTCACATCATCACATCAAAAAGCGGACAATTTTGGTTTTTATCGTGGGACTGGCAATATAGGACGCCTTGATTGACTCAAATTGTCGATGGAGACGACGGTGGCAGGCGACAGTTTAAAATAGAAAAAATCACTCTTTTCCTTTCTCCCTTCCTCCCACATTATGGTATTTTGTGAAAGTGTTGAAAGGTTAGGAAAGGCTAAGGCTGGGCAAAAGTGTTTCGAATAATAGACCTATACGATCAACTTTAGATCACATTGTAAGCCAAAATGCACAGGCGGAGAGAGAAAGCACAAAAAGAAATTAAATCCTATTTGATCACAAATAGATATATTTGATCAAAGTAAAACAACAGATAAATATAAGTGTGCGCCAATAACCTCGAAAAGTAATTAATAAAATCTACGTGAAAACTTAAACTAAGAAATTAATTCTTTTACAACTTGAAATGAGCAATTTACAGTTTATTCTTACCAGTGTCAATATCACTTTTAAAGGGTTGCAGGGTTGCGGAAGATCATCTGAATAACTCACATAAATCAATAGTAAAGAACAATTGTTCATTGGGGAAAAAATTAAAACTATGTGGAATATATGACATATAATTATAAAATAAATGTTGTTAGCCAAAGTCAAGAGTCATTAACTCTATATATCTACCATACAGATACTACAGATACCATAGAGATTTCGTTAAATGGCATTAGTATTGACTTGTTGCATGGCCTCCTATCGAACCTGACTAACTATTGATGGCTTACTACACGTCACATTTCAAAGTGCTACGTAAGCAGTGGTACCTGATTCTGGTGGTCACAATCATTTTTGTGGTATTGACCACATTCAAGCTGGACACCGCCTACCAAGTTTCGCGCGAATCTAACTTAGCTTCATCAATAAAACTTGTCAAATTTGCTTTTATCATTGAACCTCAAATACTGTTAGAACAACTGAATGATTCTAGTGTAAATCTTTTGTCGGAGAGATTCAATGTTTCCAAATCCTACCCCCAATGCTCTCATTGCATAACTCTTGGAGTTTTTGCTGATGAATTCTGGAAATTAACAACGATTGTTCGAAAACTTTACGGAAATAAAGTTAATATTGTTTCACAAGTTATTCAAGAACATCCCTTTTTAGAAAATCCTGTCCTATGTCATCTATTCCTTCGTCTAGACTATTATTTTATTCACTTAGTATTGTTTCATAGAATTCAACAGTTTTTATGGATTGGAGATATCCCTGCCAAGGAACAAGCCTACCTACCTCTAGATTTTGTACTTTACTATGGTGAACATCAAGAAATTTATGATATATTCCATAAACTTGAAGACCAGATATATTTAGATGATATCTTTCATTTTTTAAGTCAAAGACATACTTCAAGGTAATTTCTAATAACATATTTATTTTTATAACTTTAAAATAACTTAGATATCTGCACTGTCCTCCAACTCGAGAGAAATGGCTTGTTGAGAACAATCTAACAGTTGATTTCAAAAAGCAGCTCAAATTCGAAGAATCGTTTGTTACTATGAAAAGTCTCATGAAGTGGCTCAAGTTACCATTTTGGATGAGCTCTGGAACAATGCTCGGATGGTACAGACAGTGCCACATTACTCCTTATACCACTGATACGGACTTTGGTACATGGCCTGGCCACTTCACTACACAAACTTCGAACATACTCAAAAAGGAAGCACCGAAATATGGACTTAAATTAGTTCACCGTTTTGGTAAATTTATTTTACAATTGTAATCAAACTAACTAAAATTGCACTAACCAATAGGTCACCCAAATAATAGTCTTGAGTACCGGTTCCATACATTGCGCGATTCTGCTCAAGTAGATCTGTTTGTGATTTACTCGAATGGAAGCCATTTCATGCTACCCATTCACTATCCCCCAAAAGGTTTTATCTATCAACTCTATCCCCGGTACAAGATATGCTCTGGAGCACTTCTAGGACATAAGCTAAATGTGCCTTGCCCACCTGAAACAGTAATCATTGCTGGTATGTTATTTTTTGGCAAAAAAAGTTATAAACTAACTACGAATTTGTAGAGTATGGTGACACGTGGCAAAAACCTATTCCTAGCTGGCGTTATACCGACAATATAAGTCCTATGCTTCCTTTTCCAAGCGAATTTGGTTCTCAACAAGATTACTTTTACTAATACTACCAACATTTAAAATACAACTTTAAAGTTGTAATTCAAATTTGAATGCAAATCAACGTTCCCATTTCATTGACCCAATAATAATTAACTTGTGTTTAGTAGTGATCAGTACATTAAAGTTAGTTAAGGTTTAAAACAAGTTTTTAAATATGCATTATCTACGATATAATTTATTTTTTTTAACCACACAAATTCATGCATTCGAAAACGTCTTTACATCATTTTACATCTACCTTACGTCTTTACATCCATCTTATTAATAGAATTCTAAGATTATTTAAACGTTTTTTCAAACAGTTGTGACACAATTTTGTCGTAATTATTAAGGGGACGTACTTTAATTACGTAAACAGTTTAGGGGTGGGAGGGGGTTTCAAAATTTGCTTACTATCTGCTTACC
>WURS02268187.1:0-19068 GCA_011762765.2 Rhinocypha anisoptera
GCGTCACTACGCATGTGTGACTGGCAGGAGTGTGCGGTCCCCTTCGCCTGACGCATGCGCGATACCTTGGGTCGATTAAGACCGAGCAACCTGTGCGCAGGAAAAAACGCACAACCCAAGCGAGTGTTAAAAATTAAAGTGTATTTAATGACTTTTTTTACAAAGGTTGCAATTTTCAAATATAGTTTCACTTATTTAGTTAGATTAAGTTAGTGAAAAGGCAAAATCAATTTTTGAGGCAAGTTGTTTGTACTGAGATTAGCCATTGCAAGTCTTTATTGATTTAGTTTGACATATTTGGAAAGAATTTTGACGAAATTTAGCTGTCTATATGCATGATGTTTATTTGTTGGTTGTTTATTGAGAGGAGTCACTGTATAAAATTTATCACTGTGATGATTGACTAATTTTGGGGTAGAGGGTGATTATATCAGTACACAGAGACTGAGAGTATAACTGAAGAAAAACGCTTATGCACCGGTGAAGACTTTGAACTAGATATCTCTCTCTCTCTCTCTCTATTTCTTTCTTTCTTTCTCCTTCAATCACAATGCTTACCATTCGAAAAAGTCCTATTCGCATCAAAACGAAGTGATAAGTTCAGAGTTCTATCGTCTCAATAGATGCTCTTAAGAGCCGATAATGTGATTCTCTCTCTCTCTCCTTCTCTCTCCCTCTCATTCACTCTCTCTCCCTCTCATTCACTCTCTCTCCCTCTCATTCACTCTCTCTCTCCCTCTCATTCACTCTCTCTCCCTCTCATTCACTCTCTCTCTCACTCACTCTCTCTCCCTCTCATTCACTCTCTCTCTCCCTCTCATTCACTCTCTCTCACTCTCATTCACTCTCTCTCTCTCTCTCACTCACTCACTCTCATTTTTTCACTCTCTCTCTCTTTCACTCAAAATCCTATTAACAACTTTCTCTTCCTTTATTTTTTTCTCCTCTTTGTTCAAGTGTCGCAAGATGTTGATGTTGATACTGACACTAATGATAAATTTCTAAATACAATATAAGTATACACAAGTTACGATTTTTTATAAAGTTTTATTATATTTTTTATTTAATTGATATTTTGCAATATTATATTTAAAATGTGAGACTTGTTGCACATTGTGAGATAAATACACACGTGTACCTCAAATGATGATGATAATAATTGAAGCACTGAATGAAGGAACAAAATCGTATGATTTCGATGCTATCCAATTCAAACCATATTTATACATTATATATATAATAATATAATAATTTGATGATTAAAAGAGTCTGTATAGAAACCTGTGGAAAGTCATCGAACGATTGATGTTGCTGAGTGTATATATCAAGTGTCAACTGATTTGGTTATTACACATCAATCCAGACATATTAAATTTGGTAACAAAATTACATTTAAGCTCATAAGACAATTGCATAATATCCTAGCTAAATATTGTTTTTTTATTTTCTTCTTAGAAAACTTAAGGTTTCTATTGAGATCAACATATTCTAGCTGTTAATTTTTTTTTGTATACATGTCAATAAATAATATAAAAATATATGAATGAATAGCTTCACTAACTAGCTATGCGTAAATCAAATTACAATCACAACCAAAAAAAATTTTTGCTTATGATGAACTAATATATTTTTTTTACTATCGGACATTTTATTACAAACTTACTCACTCACTCAATGGCATTACACCATAGTTTTACCAATCAATCAATCAATCGGTTTTTTTGCGATCCAAAAATCGATCAATGATTGCCAAATTTAAACTTTGCTCTTTCCGTTTTCATGTAAAGTGTAGAGTGACAGACGGAAGAAGGTTTGTGAGGTCGAAAGTTCGCTCTCTCTCTCTCTCTCTCTCTCTCATCGTCTGTATTTCATGAAACGCATGAAATGAAATGATGCTTCTTTTGTAAAAAGAAGCATGTACCGGTACTACGAGTTATTATGGAGAAAAGAAGACAAAAACAACCAAGATAAGTTATCAAAAGGTTCAAACATCACCGGTACATTACAAAGAAAGAAAGAGAGTATGTGAGTGACAAATAAACAACATATCAAGATAAGGCATCGTTATTTTATTTCTAGAACAGTGAGAGAGAAAGAGCTAGAGAGAGAGAGAGAGAGAGAGAGAGAGAGAGAGAGAGAGAGAGAGAGAGAGAGAGAGAGAGAGAGAGAGAGAGAGAGTGCTTCTCGAACTTTAATTGTCATGGGCAAATCAGGTACACAATAAACTAATTAATTTAATTTAATAATGATTAAACAAATGATTGGTGAGATTAGTATTGCATAAGAGAAAGAAAGGGAGAGAGGGAAAGAGATCAAAAATGGACTTAAAAGATCAGTTACTTTAGGATTGTTTCCAAGTGCTCTTTCTCTCTCTCTCTCTCTCTCACTGTCTGGAAGATGAGCTCTTATCATTATCTCCCTTTTCTCCTCTCAATACACCCCCAATAGTCTTGATTTACGTCAGAGAGAGAGAGAGAGAGAGAGAGAGAAAGAGAAAGAAGATAGGTATCGAAGTCCAACCCCTCCCCCACCCCTTGGTGCAGGTCTCACCATCGTCTCATGACTCTCTCTCTCCCTTCCCTCCCTCTCTTTCTCTCTCTCTCTCTCTCTCTCTCTCTCTCTCTCTCTCTCTCTCTCTCCATCTTCATAATCTTCTTTGAGTCCTCGAACCTGACATCAACCTAACATTTTCTCCCTCTAAAATGTATGTTGTTTCTAATTTTATAATTAGAAGATCTCGACGACGAGATGAAGAGAGCGAGAAAGATTTTTAAAGATCTCTTGAAGATCTTTCTTGGATCTTCAACCTTAGTGTCAATCTAACACTGCCATTTAAACTACTATAATATTAGATGACATCATCATCGCTAGACTCTCTCTCTCTCTCTCACCAGACAATCAATTGTTATTTTCGAATATTTTTCATTCTCTCCCAAGATATACTTTGGAGTTCAAAATTGTCTCTTTTCACTCCCACTCTCAATTTTTCTCAAGTCAAAATCTCACATAAAAATTAATTGTTAAATTATTTATTTTTGAGTAAGTTTTTGTCTGTTTTTTTAAAATTATTTTCTTTGGTTGTAACCTAAATCTTTCCTATAGGCGGATATCTTGTTTGCTTATTTTTTCTGCTTCTCTCTATCACTCTCTTCTTCTCACTCATTCTGGTTACTTCCAGATGTGAATCGATTTACTGATTGATTGATTGGTTAAGATTAAAAGTTGATTTTGTAATCTGATGATCCAAGTCTGAGTAGACATTGAGAACCTTGAGAAGATCCCTTGAAGATCATCTTACTTTATATTATAATAAAGCATACATATGTATATATAATCACATCTTCTTCATCTTGGCTTCTCTACTTTCAACTGATCAAGGTTGAACAACATCATATATAAACTAGTCTAGACTGTAGGTTTGACTCTCGGTTGGAGGATAAAACTTTGACCTCTGACCAACAAAGCTCAAGCTATCACGCGTTAAATCATGTAAACAAAGAAGAAGAGAGAAAAGTTTGCCATTCACTGATAAGACGATCTCTCTCTCTCTCTCTCACTCTCTCTCACTCTCTCTCACTCTCTCTCTCTCTCACTCACTCTCTCTCTCTCTCACTCACTCTCTCTCTCTCTCTTTCTCTCTCTCTCTCTCTCTCTCTCTCTCTCAATCAATCACTTGCACTTGTCCTCTTTGTTGAGTCATCTTCACTGGTGACTATTTAAACCATCTCAAGAGCACTAGTCGAGGCTTGCGAGCCAAATTATCTCTTCTCTCTCTCACTCTCAATTACTCACACTCTCACTCGACGACGCGTTTTCCTAACAAAGCTGCCAATTGTCTTTCTTCGGTATTTTTTCTCCAAGATCTTTCTTCAAAAAGAAATCTTGAATCTTGTGATCTTTTTTGTTGTTAGCATTAATTTTGGTTGAGTTTCTCAATTCTCGATTGAATCCTCTCTCTCCTTGTCTCCACTCCAACAACGAATGTATCGACTCGAGTTTTCACTCTGCACTCATGGCTAGCAGCGCATCTCGAATCGGCTTCAAACGCAAGGTGGCCTCGCCACACCACGTGATCCCATCCACCGAATCTCACCTATTCTCATCCGTATCCTCCTCAGTGTTTCATCACTTTCATGAATTGACTTTGTTCCGTGCCAAACTGAAAAAGTGCGAGGAAACCGTGGAAACCAAGCTCAACCTTTTACACTTTCAGTGTCACTATATGTACGCTCACTTTAACGAGGTTATTTGACCCCTTCCGAAGTCACCTTTTTTTTCATCTACTTACCATCAAGCATTATATATCGATTATTATATTTTGATCTTGTATTTTGCTGACTGTTTTTGTGTTGACTTCTCTCGTTGAGTTCATTCAAGATGTATCACCATCAAGCAACCACTTCACATCACGTGACCATTGAACCATCTCGAGCCTCAACTACTCGGCACCCTCACCCACTGGAATCATCCTCTGAGGATGAACAATCCTACGGGTTGTTTCTCAACGATGGCGGAATTTGCGGACAAGTTCCACCGAGGGTTTCAACCACAACCCTGTACCGCTCGGGCTCGGTTTCGATTATCAACTGCGAGTACAAGTTGAAGGAAAAGTATCCTCATCTAGGTTACTTGATCTTTTTCTTCATCATTTACCTTCTTCTGATTCTACTTGGTGCCTCACTGTTTGTGCTGTTTGAGGCAAAGGCTGAGCTGCGACTGCGAGATCAGATACTCAACAAGCAACATGTGTTTTTGGAACAAAATCCTTGTGTTGACAGTGAGTAATACATTTCTTCTTGAATCAGATTAGGATACAAATAAAGATAGTTGAATATACTGTTCTTGTTAAATTTGACAATTTTACTTTTTCTTCAATACTAACTTGGATATCTCTAAAACTAGGGAAAGAACTAAAACAATTCATCCAAAGTATAATCAGCACCAATGACAAGGGTGTCAATCTGGCTCTACTCAACGAGATGGTAGACTCTCTGGTTCCAGTGCAAAAACCCACGGAATCACTTACCAAAGCTACCACCGTACAAGATAATCAGAAAATAGATCGACATAACAAACAAAAAGAGGCTCCCATCCACACATCAACGCCCTCACCACTTGTGGTCAACAAGAACAATGCACAGAGTGAGGCGGAAAAGGAAGCGGAGATCACCGTTGCTCACCAGGTTTCGGTTCCGGGACACATGGCCAACTGGGAGTTCAGTTCCAGTCTAACCTATGTGGCCAGTGTGGTCACTACCATTGGCTATGGTCACGTGAAACCCATCACCACTGAAGGCAAAGTTCTCACCATCGTGTTCGGTGCCATAGCGATTCCATCCACACTCCTATTCTTCTCTGTCTTGATCTCGATCATTCGAGATGGTCCAATCAAAACGGTTGAAGTTTGGATTATCAAGCTTTTTACTTACTGCTGTTCAGAGGTGACTCTGATCAAGATTCGATTCTTCCATCTCGTGTTTGTCACACTGAGTCTGTTCTCCTTCCTGATTCTACTTCCCGCTTTCCTGTTTGACCAAATGGAACCAGAGTGGACTTTTTTGGACTCGTTTTACTATTGCTTTATTACTATCACTACCGTGGGACTTGGCGACTATGTGCCCGGGCAGAATGGACTGCTCGAGAATCGCACCTGGTATCTTGTTGGTGAGTTTGGGTAAACTTTGCAGATAGAAAGAAAAAAAATTAATTTTAAAAAATGGATATCTGAAAGAGAATAGCAACAAGAAACAAATGTTAGGTGATTCGATTAGTTCAGGTGGATAGCGTTATTTTTAAGTAGTTCATCTATGCACACTAAAAAATTGAAATTCGTAATTTCGCGAATTTAAAATTTGCAAAATCACGAATTTGTAAAAATAAATTCGCGGTTTTGTAAATTTTTTAGAACAAAATTCGCGAAACCGCGAATTTCGAAGTACCACCGCAATTTAGCGAATTTTAAATTTGCAAAATCGTGGTGGTACTTCGAAATTCGCGAAATTGCGAATTCTTATTTTTAGTGTGTAGACTTAATTCTTTGTTTTTTATGTTAACAATAATTAGAAGAGTCAATATTACACTCGATCACTTCACTTCAGACTTAAACAAAAGAATAATGGAGATAAACTTATTGGAAATTAAGTAGCGCCATCTACTGGTCAGGTTCAGTTCACACTCCATCTAAATTTTAAATCTAGTAAATAGATAGTAATAAGATAGATTGATATAAGAACAAACAAGCCTTGTCAAATGCATTTTAAATTATAATAAACAAAATATATACAGGAATCGTACTCTACATGTATATCGGTTTGTGCATGATGATGCTCTGGATCGCACTGGTCCTTCGCATTCCATACTTCAACTTCAAGACCTTTTTGGTGATCGAGGATCCTGAGATTCGTGAGCGCAAGTTGGACGACTTCTCCAGCAGCAGTGAGGATGAGGGTTTGGATGAGAATGAGAAGAAACAACTGATTCCACCATCGACCACCAACCTTGCACACCACCAACCCTACACCACCACATATCAGACCATCTATTGATTCTCATCCCCATTTTGCATCAACATCAAACCCTCTAGGGCTTTCCAATTTTTAATATATATAAAATTTCTATATATCTAAAAATGTATTTTGTGTAGGATGAAGAAATGTAATTTTTAGGTTATCTTTCTTTTTAAATATGTCTACTGTTATAATTATAAAATGTGCGACCATGTGAATCGTAACTTAATGATAAAAAGTAATTCAATACTGCACTTATTTTTTGGTTACCTTTCGATTTTTAAAGTTTATAATAATCGTCTCATTTACATAGCATAGAAGCAATGTTATTTACACTATAAACACAATCGTTATTTGAGATACAAGGCTAGTTTTACTTATTAGATTTTTGGATTTTTCTACATTATGATCCTT
Source organism: Rhinocypha anisoptera (assembly GCA_011762765.2). NCBI lineage: Eukaryota > Metazoa > Arthropoda > Insecta > Odonata > Chlorocyphidae > Rhinocypha > Rhinocypha anisoptera. The sequence continues at coordinate 6,921 of WURS02268187.1, forward strand.
TATAATGGTGATAATATTGGGACTTATTTGTAAATTTTTTATTTGTTACTTTTCATTGGTAAATTGTAGCCTAATGAAGTTTGTATGTAATCAATTGATAGGAATATATCAACATTTCCATGTAGAGCAAGATGTACTGAAAGAAGGAAACAAACAACAATTAGAATGAATGACCTATTTCGAGGAGAGAGAGAGAGAGAGAGAGCTGACTCACTAAAGACCCAGCAACTTTTCCCTCATCGCCACGGGATCCAAGTGGAATTTTAATTCCGAATCGAAAACTGATTCAAGATAATTTGATAATATTGTGACTTATTTGTTACTTTTATTTTGTAAATTGTAACCTCTAATTAAGTTTGTATGTAATCAATTGATAAGGATACATCAACATTTCAATGTAGAGCAAGATGTACTGAAAGAAGAAAACAGAACAAAAATTAGAATGAATGACTTACGTATTTCAATAGATTCGATGTAACAAGAAGTTTTAAATTTCTTTTGAATAATAATAGTCATTCCAATAAGTTTTTCGTTTTTTTATTTAAAACCTTGAACACAAGATGGCGGTGCCTGCTACTCACATTGTTTACCTTTTCTATGCTCTTTCGTGAGTTCTACTATGTAGTCAGTGAAAGTTCGCAGCATGTCCCACTGCAATGTTCGATTAGATTCTCTAGTTCGCCGCTAGGTGGCGACCAGTCTATATTTTGTTTAAGTTATTTTGCAGGTGAATCTAATACAATAGACTTGAGCAACGAAGTAGATAATAGCGACTACTCTATTCAGTTAATTATTAAGAAAGTAAGTGAAGCGATTTGGTTGGAACTAGCAGTAGAACATATGAAGCGACTCACACAGGAGGACTGGTTATCAATTTCAAATGAATTCGAGTCACAATTTAATTTCCCAAATGTGTGTGGCGCTATAGATGGTAAGTTAATCAAGATACGAAGACCTCCAAACAGTGGTCGCATATTTCAATCTTATAAAGGTGCGTAATTGTGTTAATTAGAATTGTAATTTTGACACTACTTGGTTAGGAGAGATCCCCGTTGTCGTTAAACCCGACGGCACCGAGCGCGACTAACGCCATCTCAGTGCAAGCAGATCTATGGTGTCACCCAGCCCTGTGGAAATAGGCTCAACTTCCTTTTCCGAGCTCAACGGCTGCGCATGCAAGGCCGCCACTGACGAACCATACTGCATACTGTTTACCTCCGCTTCTGCGGCTTTTACTTTAGTTTCACTACTCTGATTCACTTACTCTTTTCTCTTCTTTCTCCAATTGCTATCTCAACACATTGATTTGTATGTGAATTTCTTAAATAAAAGTTTTTACTTCTCTACTCACCTTCATGTGAGCGAGCAAGAGCTAGCTGTGGTTGCCCACACCGCTGTGATCTTACAAGCGGTTGCCGATGCCAAAGGTCGATTCATCTCGGTAGATGTTGGTAACTATGGAAGCGCACACGACGCTCAAACTTTAAGAAATAGCAACTTTGGGAAATTGCTTTTCACCAATAGTATTGATCTTCCCTTCCCTCGAACCATTGGCAACAAGACTTTACCATATTTTTTTCTTTGTGATATGGCCTACCCGCTCACTACTCAAACTCTTCGACCCTTTGCTTACAAAACACAATCTAAGAAAGAAATGATTTATAATCACAAGCACACTCGGGCAAGAAGAGTCGTGGAATGTGCCTTTGGGCGATTGAACTCTCGATTTGGTTTATTTCAAGAACCGATAAATCTATCTCTCGACACCATCGATTATGTTTTGCTAGCTCTCGCAGCACTGCATAATTTTGCCATTGACATTGGCGGAGGTAAGGAAATTCGTAGAGATTTTGTTATATTATTTTATAATTTTTAAACAGACCCAGAAAAGATTGAGATTTGGCCAAATATACTCATTTCATCATCTAGAGATGAAGAATCTGATGAAGCAGAGGTGGAAAGTGACGGAATCAGAAGAACTTTACTTCAGCTTTTAAGTCAAAGTATAAACCCAAAGTATGCCAAAGTATAAACTATTGCAGATTGAACATTAACAAGTTAAAAGTCCGAAAATCATTGCATAAGTACCAAGATCACAAGTTAAATCTGAACATGGATCAAACCTCATTTAACCTCATCTATAATGTTTTATTTTGTTTTTTCTTGGTTGATGTGATCAACAGTAATAATGCATTTCATTGTAAATTATGTTGTGTTATTTTCTTATTTGTTTTATGTACTCTTTATTTTCTCATTTATAATTTTCTTGTCACTTATTACCTTGTTCGTTTTGATATTTTCGATGAATTTTTTCAATATGTATATAATAACATAATTACTGTAACAAATAATAAATTAACTCTTATGTTTGAAAAGTAATAATTATTGATTTGAAAGTAAAGTAAAGTCACTATAAGTTCATCAATTTGTCTAAAATTGATTCGTAACTAACGTAAAGCCTGACTGCAGTGCTGCTCGTAGCTGTGGCGGTGGCCGTGGCGCGTGTAGTGTAAGACGGGCCAGTGTGGCGGCGTGGCCAGAGCTCGTATCACATACGGAATCGATTGTTCTGTTCACAAACCACGTGTTTATAGCAAATTACATGTCAAAGCTGACGTAGACGAAGGCTGTCTGTTGGGCTATGAAAGTACTGGCAAAGGCAATAAACGTTACGTCGTTTGTGAGCAGGACAATCCGTATGTGATACAAGCTCTGGGCGTGGCGCAGTGCTGTGTGGCACCAAAGTGCTTTGTCATGCACTTGACCATCCGGCGTTTCCATTTCACACCTAACGTCACTGCTTCCCCACTGCTCCCTCACAACTGTGTCTTCCGTCTCACAATAAACTTTGACACTGACTTTTTTAAAAGTTTCGAACTCATCTCATTGAGATACCACTTCCTGGACGAAAGGTCTGTAATTAACTTCTTCGAGGAGATGGGTTTGTTGCCAAAACGACTACAACAAACTGTCCAAATGCTACACTGCCCAAACACTGATTGCAACAACACCTTCATGAGGGCTGAAACGAAGAAGACGTGCAAAAGTTAGGATGGCGGTTGATTTGCATCAGAAAAACGTGTCGCGCAACGCTCAACCCAACTTCAAATACCTTCTTTATTTTGGAACGCTCAACTCACTTGTCGCTAGTGAAGGTTTTAGAGGTCACCTTTCGTGTTCTCGACAAAGATGGGCAGTTCAAGCTCCAAGAGCAGGCTCGGCTCGCCCCGCACACTGCCGTTGACTGGTGTAGATTCGTTCGGGAAGCGTGTGGTTTTATATTTTGTGGCCAGATGCAAAGCATTACCGAACTGTAAACTCGAAACTTTATGGCCGATTATAAAATTCTTGGTGAAACCAGGTAGTCGAGTGCTGACAGACGGAGCGGTGGTTTACTCTGAACTTTTTGCACTCAGCGTGATATAGCTTACGGGTTCGATTTCGAGTGGCACAAGATCGTGAATCATCGCACTAGTGATTACGTTCACTACGATGACCTACTTTAACCAATTCAAAATTTAACGAAATTATCCGAAACAAAATGTCCAGAGGTCATTGGAGCAGTTATTGATCTTGCAAAATTAGATATACCAGATGAAGAAACAAAGATAAGAATTGATAGTCGAATAGAGAATATTCAAACAACTTATCGTCACCGGAAAGTTGTCCACCTATTCGTTACCAACCTACTATTCAGCAACACCATATTCTTTAACAAACGTTATCTCTGGTCAAGAAATTACAACTGTGCTCTACAGTGTTTCATTCGAAGATATTTGCTATCAAATACTAAAAAATCCAATGGGATTCGCTAAAGTGGTTGAGCAAAACTCGGTGATTAAAGTTCAGTTCTCTGCGGATGACTTCAATCCTAACAATACGCTGAATAGTAACAAAGATCGAAGTCTATGTGCTTTGTATTCTTCCAATGCCAATCTGGCCCCACAAGATACACGTGACCAAGGCTCATTTCAAACAATAAGTTTGAGTAAGTAAACAAAACAGTAGAATTCGTTGATAATTATTAACTCATTATTTTAAAGTTCGAAGAGAAATTATAACAACTTACGGATTAGTCAAAGTACTTGAAAGATTTGCAACAGAGTTGAATATTGTTTTAACAAATGGAATCCACTTTGATGGAAATCAATTTGAGTTCAACTTTGACTCTCTTGTCGGTGACCTATTGGGGTTTCATGAAATTCTGTTTTCCAACTGTGTTTTCAAGTGGTTCTATCTGTTCGCGTTGCACTGCAACATTTAAGCAGCTTCAAATTAAAGATCCATTTCATCCTTATCTAAAGCGCACTTTTCACGATTATGCTAAACAATGCAACTATGTTAATGCTGACGGAATAAATGGAGAATCAATTTTTGCTCGGTTTGCTGGTTATTTTGATATATTTTCAAAAATCCACTATAAGTATGTTATCTACACTATAAAAACAATCATTGTTCTAGGTAAAAGGCTAGTTATGCATATTAGATTTTTCTTTATTATTAATATTATTAATAATAATAATTTATTATTCAATATAATTTTGATAATATTGCAACTTATTTGTTACTTTTAATTTGTAAATTGTATCCTCTAATGAAGTTTGTATGTGATCAATTGATAGGAATACATCAACATTTCAATGTAGAGCAAGATGTACTGGAAGAAGAAAATAGAACAACAATTAGAATGAATGACCTACGTATTTCAATAGATTCGATGGCACTGTGAGTCTTAAATTTCGTTATCTACTTATTAATAACTTTCATAGTTATTAGAAAAAATTTACCCTTACTCAATACTGAATCCGACTTGATGTTTAAAAAGTAGATAAAGCCATCAACTGGTCAAAGAAAACCACCCAATTTGGGCAAACTTATTGTAGAACCAAATGGTTACTTGCCTTGGCAAAGCTCATCATGGAGATCAGACCAAACTTGTAGTAGGTGATGCCATACCGTTTCTTGGTGTGTATCGCCTGAATGTAGAGACTCAACTGAAGCCGAGATCTGCCACGAAGTTTGGTGTTGGGTTGCGCCGCTAAGTGGAGCAATCGTCGATTAGGTTGAATCAATTTATCATTGCCATGTGCAATGTAGAGGTGAAAGCCTACAATCGCCAATTGTTGGTAGGTGAACAATGAGCCCAGAATTAAGTGCACTCTTGGATCCTTCGAACGAAATAGTAGAATAGAAATGATCGAGTTGGTGGGACAGTTCACTACGAGAAACACAAAAAGCAATCGTCCCAGGACACGACCAGTTCGGAGCACTACAACTAGGGCACGTTTTTGGAGGGCCATAAAGCGAAGAATGGCACCGGGCCGATGAGCACGATGAATGCGGTGATTATTTTGCCACAAGGTAATCACGATAGTTTTGAAAAAGATGAGCTGAGTAGTGCCACACAGAGATATGACATGAATGAATAGCCAAGCGCCGCAAACTTGCCACATAAAAAACAAGCTATGCAACGGGAATATCCAGAGAACGCCGAGACGGTGCACTTGGAACAAACCAACCAGATAGGCGAGAATGAGGGATACATTCGCAAGTATAATGAAAAGTCCGTTTAGAGCGATAAGTTTAATTGCAAAGCTTCGCAAGTAGCCCACCGCCGGTTGGTTGTGGTAACGAGACAAGCTTAGAATGTCGGATGCAGAACCGTGTCCAAGTAAAACCCACTGCAGAGTTTGGACAACAACACCTTCAGGGTGGTAGACTTCGTAAATAAGGTAAGCTGCCAATGTCAGATAAGATCCACCTATAATCGAGGTGAAAGGTATCAGACCAAGAATGTAAGTGTAATTAAATAGGATTAATTGAAGTCTCGGTTCTTGAGGAGAGAAAAAGTGAATCAAAAATAATGTTGAAGTACTCAAAAGTACTATCTGGGCCATTCGCAGTGAACCATGATGTTGTCCGGTGCTAATCTCGCTAACTACTTGAGGATATCGCTTGTAGTAGGTGAAATTTTTGCGAGGCCAAAAGCCAGACCATAAAAAGGTTTGTAGCAGTGGAAATGATGGGAGTTTCATGATGAGTTTGAAGTATCTTTTTCATGCTATCGAGTATGCTACCAAATGCGTATTGGAAGCTAAATATATATACATATATGTCTGTTGTTATGCGTTCAATATGCTCACAAATAGTCATTTATATATGACGGAGTACTAATTTTTGTTATTTAAATTTCCATTAATTATGTGCCAAAAATTTCATTTAATTGCCCCAAAATATAAATCAAAAGTTTTTATTATTAGTTTGTGTTGTGACATTTTAGCTAAATTATTCTTAGTATCATCTCTGTCCAAGTCTTTTGTTATTAAATTGGAATGTTGAATAGATGTTAAAATTTATTAAATGTGATAATCTGATAATAACCACTTTTAGATAGAATTCATACTAAAATTCATACTAGAACTAATTAGTGCATATATAAGGGGACATGCACATATATCGATATCAAAAATAGGGGGGTGTGGGGGTACAACGTAAATCATGGTTTGCTCTCATTAGGGGAGGGGGGAGGTTTCCAATAAATATCGAGAGCATATTTTAAAAAATTCAAAAGCCTTTATAGCAGCTGACAATAGTGTTTCTAAATTAATTGTATCAAAATTTGGCAAAGTTTTGAAAATTTTACAAAACTTTCATAGAGATAACCTATCGAAAAATTTCTTTACCCGAAAAAAATGAAAAATCCGTTAGTGAGATAAACATGTGTAGCAATTTTCATTCAAATCTGAGAACTAAGAAAGTTAGGCAACCGATTTCGATTAAGTAACTGATCATAAACCGAATTCCCAAAAATAGTGTTTGCTTTCGATATATTCAGGGGAGGGGGTAGGGTTAAGTTAAGTGATCACGAATTGCTCACAGATGGAGGGAGGTAGGGGTTGAAAAATTATTTTTAATATCGATATATGTGCATGTCCCCTTAATTTTAAAGTTTGTGTTTTGACATTTTAACTCTATTTTTTCTTAGTATCATCTCCGTCCGAGTCATGGAATGAAAATTTTTGGCTTTGCGCTTCGCTTCTTTCGACGTCTTCCATCCAAGTGTTGTGGTTGCTCAATATTATCCTAACATATAAGAAAAAGAGCAATATCGAATAGTCATTATAAGTTTGAATAGAATATATATATATACATTGTACCTACATTATTTGATTGTAGAGGTAAAGTTGGCGAATTGGTTCGATTTTGTAACAGTGGGTGGTTAATTACATGATCTCTGTAGAGGGAAAACGGTAATTGTGGGGAGAGAATAGATAGCGAGTAGGGGAGAGAGAAATCAAGCAAAAAACATGCAGGCAAGAGAGATATGTACACTTAAAAAGAATTTTCAATTTAGCGAACCTAAAATTTCCCATAAATTTTATATTTATTATAAATTCGCGATTTTTGCGAATTTTAAATCTTAATTTCTATATTTACAAATTATTTTTTATATATTTGTAAAATTGCAAGTTCTTTTTTTAACCCTTTCGATCCCAAAAATTATCAGTAAAAGATAAGCCTTATACCGCTAATTGAATGGGCGAGACAAATACGTCCCGATAGCGCCTTTGGGTGCGAAAGGGTTAAATGTGAAACTTTGTTTTTACTTAGTTTGGCATTAAATGGCTTAAATTAAACCTTAATGGTTGTATGTTGAGGGGAGGAGGGAGAGAGAGAGAGAGAGAGAGAGAGAGAGAGAGAGAAAGCTAACTCACCCAAGACCCAACAACTTTTCTCTCACCGCCACGGGATCCAAGGTGGAATTTCGAAACAATGGCTCAAGATAGCTATGAACAATCTCTTTGAGCACATCATTCGATTGGAAACGCGGCGGTGGCGGGGGAACAAACTTTTTTGCCGCGAAACTAGTAGAATTTCCATTGATCTCATCATAACTGTTCTCTTTGCATCGAACCAAGCCAAAGTTGAGAATCGAGGTCAAACAGGTGAGATAGAAGATCAACTTTAAAAGTAACTTCATTTTTTGACTTAATTCTGACGTAAAGTGGTCTACGACAAATTTGTCTATGGTAATGACGATGATGATGATGATGATGAATGGATCGACATTCGGCGGTAAATGCAAATGTGAAATGTGACAACTGTTATCATTAGTCAAGTTTGACATCACTATCATCATATTTTTTTTGTTACTCACTTATACACTGTCTCTTATTTTCACCCTCTCTCTTTCTCTATCCCACTCTCTCTCTCTCTCTCTCTCTCTCTCTCTCTCTCTCTCTCTCTCTCTCTCTCTCTCTTTCTCTCTCTTCTTCTTTTCTTAAGTTTATACAGTAACATCTCTAATTCAATACATTTGTTTGTTACACTCATACAATCATTTATTAATTTTAGAGTATTTTTATTGACGTTTATTTTAAAGGGATACCAATTTTTCGTGTTAGTCAAAAATTTATGTCAAATATGTCTACACTACAACTAAAAACATACGTTAAAACTACATATAGTTAGTGTGAAAAATCTAAAAAAACTGGCAAATCTTTCTTTAAGATAAAAATAATTCCAAGAAACTATGGAGTTTATTTATTTTAATTTTGAAGTTTAAGTTAAGGATTTAAACTTACCCTCTGGGTAATAAAAATCAAGCTCATACGGTACATATGATGATTGTGAGTGTGTAAAATCCCACCCACCCTCACACGAATTCACATGATCTACCTATCATCACTTGACTTGCAATGATGATAATCAATCACATTTATTTAGTCAGTTCAAATGAGAAGAAGAGAACAGAAAACTTTTATTTATTTCGTCCCTTATTAATACATATGCACACAAAGATAAGTATTAAATAAGATTGCCACATATGCAACACATCAAATGAGAAAAGAAACATTCAAAAGAAACATTGAAGAGAAGAGGGTGAAAGAGAGAATGAGAAGGTCACACAAATGCTCATACATGTTAATGTAAGTGTATTATATATAAATTATTATTATCACCATCACCATTTCCCCGTGTAAATTAATGCAATTTGTAGTACATTAAGAAATCAAAGGAAAAAGAAATAATTTTTAGATGGGTGAAACAATCAAAAACAAAGAATAAGTGGAAGAAGATAAAGAAGAGACATATGAAAAATGGTAATAAATCAATCACAAATATGAATGTATATTTTAGAAATATAGGCTTTATGATTAAACCATTATCATTATTATTCTCTATACAATTCTTCTACATAATTAATAATAGAATAAATTAAAGGTGTGTATTATACTTGGGAGTGTCTGTTCTGGACGTGAATGAAAAGGGAATTTTTTAAAATGAGGGTTAAAACTTAACCTTAAAACTGGTTAAAAGTGTTTCAGTAGTTACCAAAATCACTATCTCAAGTGAGTCGTTTGGCTTTGTCGAAATCTCTGGAAACCTTGTTTGAGAGAAAGTGAAAGCATTAAAGATCATTGGAATTGACTGTAGGCGCGAAAAATGGAAATTGCTGATGACGCTTGATTTTGCACGTACAGTGATGAGGTGCTGTAATAAATATTTCAAATTTGACTAAATTGTACTTCTCTAAAAAATCATCTTACCCAGATGCCACAAAATCGCTTATTAGCTAATAAGATTTAAGCGGCTAGAATCAATAAATAAGAGGCTAGATTTTCGAAAACTTTATATTAAAACCTCTGGATAATTAGCTCTAATAGCGATGAATCAGCTTTTTAGCCGCTTATTTTCTGATTTTAGCCGCTTAAGCTTTTTTGTGGCACTATAGAGTAAGTAGATTCTCACTTACCAGCAACATAACCCCAGCGCGGTGGCTTATTTTCTCCAAGAGGCTTGTAGTACATGTAAAACCATCCATCGCGTTCGGCGCATTCACTTTCCATGTGAGACGGAATTTCACGGCACTTGGCTTTTAAACATATTATTAATACAAAAATAAGTTAAGCCTTTAAACTGTTATATTGAATTGGTCTTACCATTCTTGTTACGGCACCGGTAGGTAAACACAAACTGTTGCATATCCTTCTCTTGCACCACCTGGACACGATTCTCGTCGATGTCATGTGACTCGGTGATCTATGTGTCGAGTGTGTAACATAATTAAAAGAAGTTTCGAGTTATAATCAAAACATTTTTTAAAGTTAAAAGCTGAAGTAAAACACTAGTTCTATCCAAGTGGATATACAAATTTGACTATTAATACATAAGCAACGGGTCCTAGTCAAAGGGGAGGAAGCAGAATTGTGAATAAAACATAAATGAATAATTCACAAACTACGTGATGTTAACTATTTCTAGTACAAAAGAGGTGGCTAGGGAAAGAGCAAACCGAAGCCAGCAGTCAAGTCTATGTTTAACCCTTTTGCTCCCGAAGGCGCTATCGGGAAGTATGTGACTTATCTTTTACTGATAATCTTTGAGATCAAAAGAGTTAAAATAGATTGGTCACGTTCTTTGTGAGTTGCTCATTTATGTTTTATTCGCAACTCTGGGTGGAAGGCTAGATTTTAAATGTAAACTAAACACAGGACACATGTAGAGCAGATGGTATTCCATTTCATACCGATTCCCACTTTTCCTCGGTCTCACAGATCTCCTCAAACGGTCCATCTCTTCGTTTGGCGGCAGCCGAGTTGCCACGCTTTCGCAGCATCATTCGTGTGTTGTTCCGGTTGTAATGTGGCATCTAATTTAATTAATTAAAGCATTAATTAATCTAATCATTATATGAATCCATCTCTTACGTGATGCTCAGGATTAAAATAGGTAGGCGGTGTCGAACCCACCCATAGATAGCGTTGATGCAGCGCCGGATGACTCGAGATGTAATCACTGTATTAAGATAATTATTCTAGTTTTGGTTTTTTGGTTAAGATAAATTGAATATACTTCATATGAGCAAGACGCATGCGCAACTCGTGTGGGTCAACTTGTGGATTGTCGAGCAACTCTTGAACATAGCTCTTGATGATTAGCTTGATCACATTGTTCGGCGCGGTCAAGGGAGGAGGGGATATGTCTAGGGAGAGAAAGAGAGAGAGAGAGAGAGAGAAGAACAAGATTATTAAGAAATAAAGCTTAAAATTTGATTTATTAAGCAATTTTCTGACTAATTAATTCAATTTTCAAGGTTTCATTTAGATAAATTCTTGAAAATAGAACTATTTTTGAATTTATGAGCATTTATGGTCTTTAAGTCAAGTTAGTCTCACTATTCTTCAAGTTAAATTAAGCTAAAGTTAAAGTAAGTGAAATTTTATATAATACTTTAATGTAAGTTAAAGTTTAACTTTTACAATTAAGCAAAAAGATATTTTAACAAAACAATCAAGTTACCGTCTGAAAGTGTGGCTTTATTTATGTTTAAATTAATATTAATATTTGTCAGACTTTCAGGAGAATTTTCAGAGAAATATATTACATACCACTGGCAAACAAGGTGGTGAGCTTGAGACAGAGCAAAAACAAATGCAGTGAGCCGATTTGCATTTTGAATATGAAAGATATATATCTATATTTATTATTCTATATAAATATCACTAATAAATAATATATATACAAAATAGTTGGATCGTTGTAAAACGATTTGTGAGAATGGGCAACTCAAGTTGATTTCAAAAGTAGATCAAATAAAAAATTAAAAACACAAAAAATATATATTGCGTATAAATTAAGTGAAAAATAAAAATGTTTGAAGATGTTTTTAGTTCACGTTGAGCTTTGTGATGTACAGTTTAATCCAGTTGGAAAAGAGGATGCTTGGCTTTTATAGTAGTTCGAGAATGAAAAGGAGAGAGGGTAAAAGCTGAATGGGGGAGGAAGAGAGAGAGTGAGAGAGAATGAGAAAGAGAATGGAAGAGAAAGAGAGAGAGAGAGAGAATGAAAGAGAAAGAGAGAGAGAGAATGAGAGTTACAAAGAACAAGAGTGGGTAGCTAATGATTAAGTTGTTACCTTTTCGCTAGCCGCATCCTCAATGTTCTATGTTCTTTCTCTAACTCTCACTCTCTCACTCACTTTCAAGCTTCAAGTGAGATATGGTCAATGTCCGGCACGGAAATAGACATAGACTTGTCATGCATGCATTTGAAGACTAATCGTTTGGTAAAGAGAGAGAGAGAGAGAGAGAGAGAGAGAGAGAGAGAGAGAGAGAGAGAGAGAGAGAGAGAGAGAGAGAGAGAG